>JACEGR010009403.1:0-26959 GCA_014170235.1 Listronotus bonariensis
AGATGCATCGCCGGGCGGGACATAGGTAATCCCATGTAATTTTTAATGGGGTCAATTATTGGCTTCCCTAATTATTTTAGAGAAAATTATATTGAAGTTTATTGAAGAGCATGCAAATCTTCGTACATGGTAAAATCTTTAGATTTTACGGTTAACCCGTTTGCTAGTTAGATGCTAATATATTTTTAAAAATTGTTACATTATTATCGCCTCATATTTATAAACAACAATAAAAATACCAGTTAGCGTGACATAACGTTGTCGTTTTGAAATTTAGTATTTTATTATTATCAAAAAATCGTACAACGAAAAAATTAACCATGAGTTATACTCCTGAAGAAAAAGTATTGATGATTATATGGTACCATCAAGGAAATAGTTACCAAAAGGTGTCAGACATGTTCGCTGCTCAGTATCCGAATAGATCGATACTCGGAAAATCAACAGTCGATAGGACTATCAAAAAATTTGAGACCAAAGGCACAGTGATAAATAACTGCAGATGTGAAGCTAGGAAGTATCAAAGAGAAGAAAATGTAAGAGATAATAGAGACTTGGAAATTTTATTGCACGTGGAAGAAAATGAAGGGAAGGTGAGTACAAGGAAACTTCAGGATATCATAGGAAAATATCAATCAACAGTGCGCCGGATTTTGAAAAAGCATAAATACATTTCATACAAATATGAAAGACATCAAGAGCTAAGGGATGGGGACTAATACGACGGCAGGAATTTTGTTTTGACATGATGGAAAGGACAAACATGGACAGGGAATTTTTAGGAAATATTTGTTTTACTGGTGAGTGCACATTTACGTTAAACAATGAACCCAATCATCAAAATTACCAATACTGGAGCAAAGAAAACCAACATAGATTTGTCGAAACGAGAACGCAATATCCACAGAAAGTAAATGTTTGGGCGGGGATTTCCGGACAACATATTATTGGACCATTTTTTCTTAATCAAAATTTGAATGCAGAATTTTATTTGGAACTACTCGAAGAACTAATTTCACCCGCTTTAAATGATGTATCCAGGGAAAATCAGGAAATTTGGTACCAAATGAATGGCTGCCCAGCACATAATACCCTGGCTGTTCGGGAATATTTACAGAATGCTTTTAATGGAAATGTTATTGGCCTACATCACACCATAAATTGGCCAGCCAGGTCTCCTGATATTTCGCCAAATGACTTCTTCCTCTGGGGCCATTTTAAAAGCATGATATACAAGGATAAAAATTACTCTAATCTAGATGGTTAAAAAATGCTATTTCTGCAGAATGCAATAAAATTTTAATTTACCCGTTAGCCAATGTAAGAAGACAATTTTATTAACGTCTGGGATATTGTCTAGCAGTCAGTTTATTTCCAACGTATTAATTATTGTAATATTATTAATAATTTATTGAAGCATGTAAATATTATAAGTGTCATAAGTTCTTGAAATTTGTTACTCTAGTTTAGTTTCACTTAACTTAATTTCGTTTGTATAAATACAACTTTAATCTCTTCACTGTACAATTTTTTGATAATAATAAAGCACTAAATTTCAAAATGACAACGTTATGTCACGCTGACTGGTATTTTTATTGTTATTCATAAATATGAGGCGATAATAATGTAACAATTTTTAAAAATATAAACGGGTTAACCGAAAAATCCAAAGTTATTACCATGGACGTAGATTTGCATGCTCTTCAATAAGCTTCAATAGAATTTTTCTCTAAAATATTTATGGGAGCCAATAATTGACCCCATTAAAAATTACATGGGATTTCCTAAGTCCCGCTCGGCGATGCATCACCCGGTACCTATAGCAATAGTTTGCTGTGAGGGGTCGTATAAGACAAATTATTTCCTAAAAAAATGATAAAAAATAAAAACTAACAATAAAGAATTTTATTACATTTTCTAACAATTTTGACAATTAGTGTGGAGAATATAAATTTATTCGCGATTAAACAAAATTATTAAGTTAATAACTTGTCTAAACAAAATTTATTTAAAATATGGTGACAACAATGAGACGAGCAACTAAATGTAAATAAATTATCCGAGAGAGAGATAGCTGCTGGGCCTTCCTTGTCTGTCTTCAAGGAAGGCAAACGCAGATGGCGCGTGAGTCGACTTTATCTTTTGCCCGCCAAATTCAAATTATATAGCTGTGCTATTTTTGCCCTTAATGTTAGGTACTTGTTTTTGTTTCCTATTAATATAAAATATTGGGGTTTAGTTCAATAATTACACACATCTTATTAAAAATGTCATTTATTTGGTTTTTATAAAGATTTTTTCTTACAAATAACCATGTCAATATTACCTTAAATTATCTGTTGAAAAGCACAAATTTAATATATACACTGTAATCACTAATAAAAGTCAATATTCAAAGTCCAATTAAAGGTAAAAAACCACGAAACACACAATAAATCACAGAAAATGTAAACAAACTGTCCAAACAAATCGGCCATTGAAAAATATCAAACACAAATATCGATTAACATTCGGCGTGACTGCCTACGGCAACGTTTGTCAAGTTAAAAATATTCGATTCATGGTATATTTTCTTTCTCTTAATTAGATGTGAGCCAAAAAAGGACATTAAAGTTCACATGCAGAAATTGTAAACAACTTGGCAACCAGGGCAAAGCGATGATTGCTCCATCTACGATAGCCTGCCATGATGAAAGACAAAGACATATTTATTGGAACTTGCGTTAAACCAGAAAGAAATAAATACAATGGACAAATTGTTAGGACCAGTTACTCGTCTCCTGGTGGTGTCTGATTAGTATTTTTTTAATTTAGGAAATAATCATCCCAAATTAAAATTGGAAATTAAGAATCAATATTTAAGAACACGTAATTAAATTTTATTTATTTAGTCTATTTACAAATTAAGTAGACAACAAGGATACGAGACACGATTTTTCTATTATCCTTAAAAGTCCTTGCCTTGAAACGCTTTTTTTTTCTAATCATAGAATGATTTATATACAACCGATAATTTAAAATATTTTAATAAATCGAAGTTGTTCCATGGTAAAGTGTAAATGTCCATGAGATCGGCAATAAGGAAGTTTAAAAACAATTATTGTTTATTTTATTAGAAAAAAGCTGTAGTTAGTTATTTACTGACCTTAAGAAAATAAAATCAAACGATCATAGTTCAGGGTAGTTTGACGGTTGTTTCGTGTTTAATGTACGATGTTTGTTAATTGTGGTGTTTTTTCCTATAATTTTGGTAAATTAGTGTAAAAAAATGTAGTTAGGTTAGCTGTATCCACTAGGAAACTATGTAAAATTAGTTGCGTTCAGAGTTGGCCTCATGTTTGTTGTCGATATTTATTTGTTTATTGCGAAATATTTAAAAGATTACACGCTTGGTTTTTTACATTGTCTGTTAATGCTTTATACAGGGTATCCAAATAACACGTGTACCGGTTGTCAAGTTATAAAGTTACACACCCACAACACACAGTTTTTAAATTTTTATCGTACCAAAAAAAAGAAAATAGCAGTTTATTTGGTTAATTGTGTAGTTTTTGAATAAGTAATCGGATTTTTATTGTCTCTTAAGATATACAGGGTACGACAAAAAATATGATACCCTATACTGAGTGAGTATAGAAGCGCTAAAATGCGGTTTGCCAAATTTAATTTTTCCACTCTAAACTTACTAACCACAAGTAGTTGTTGGATAAGCCTCTATATTAAAGAATTTTGTAATATAACTTTTTAAATGAACAATACATATGTTTTTATCTTTTTAGATATCATAATAAAAAAATGTTCAAATATTATCTTTTTAAAAAAGCAAAATTCTGAAAATACGTGATTATTTGTTAATCCCGGCAACGCCGCCCAGGGATTTTTACTCCATCGTAAATAAAACATGAATAAACTTTTCCTAAACGCTTGTGGGTGACGACACCCCTTTGCTTTGTCATTTCTGTTGGTTTCTGTCATTTAACAGTTTGGAAAGCCAAAAGTGATCAAATAAAGCTTATAATGCGTTTTTTTGTGTATTTTCTGGTGTTTGCTGGTGATTAGAAAGTGTTTCTAAACTAACCAGAACTAACCAAAACTTTATTAAAAGTTTTAAAGACGTGTTAATAAAAAATATTATATATATTTAATAGTTTTTTTGACATACCGATAGATGGCGTAATGGACAATAAACTACTACGTTTCTGCAATATCTTCGCTTTTTATCGTCTAAACCGTACCCATTAGACAAAAATAATTCGAGTGCGGTCTGCGGTAGGTGATCTCACTTAGCTTTGAAAGAAATATCTTCGGCTAGTGTAAAAATCTGCATCTCCAAGTTGGACAGTGTTCCGAGAGATGGTACTTTGCATTGCAAGGAAATTGCATGCAGTAAGAGGAGGCGCGCTTGTGGCGGCTTCGGTTGTATCGGCAAGCGTCGATCTCCGGAGTTAAGCAGTGAAATGCGCGCCCATAATTTGGATGGGTGACCGGCACCAGCGGTGTTTTGGGCAACGGCACACGGTGTTCTGCTTGGGGATGCGGACCGAGCAACAACCATCCAAGTTATGGAATGAATGGTGTGTGAATGGGAAGGAGTAGGGGTCAAGGTACAATAAGCCTTCAGGCTGCAGTGCACCACCTAGGGGGCGGTCGTCGAACCTGGGTGGGATGACCCCGAAAGGGTGAAAAAAAAGGAGTTTCTTCCTATTTTAATTTTCAAATAAAATATCGCATCATTTTAGCTTTTTAAAAAAGTATATGCGACAATTTTCGTCAATAAGACGTCAGCACAAGAATAAATATATTTATTCTTGTGACGTCAGCTTGCTGCTTGGGAGTATCTGCATTTGCCCACTTTCGTGTCTTTTTGTTATCTTTTTGCCAATAACTTATTAATGATGGATGCCATCATCTTAAACGCATTTTTTGCCAATAACTTATTAATGACGGATGCCATCACTTTATCTGCAACACGTGGCCTAATAACGGCCAATTGCCCACTTTCGCGTCTTTTTGATACCTTTTTGCCAATGCCTTGCCATTAAAGAGTATTGGCAATGCCAGTAAATTAAATGTACAACGTCGGCAAAAAATGTTATATGGGCTGTTTGGTGGTAAACACGAGGTATTTCTCCAATGGCGGGAAATAGATGGGCGTGCCATGGGAACTGTCAGTAGTGAAAGTGAAGGTTATACGTATCACCAGTAGCAGGTCTTTGTTTGACAGCCGACAATTTATGCATTGCATTGATTAAATAATAATTTTTTTCTTTTGGAATTTCTGGGAGCTACGAGCTCGATTATCCAGATTTTCCGCCGACGAAGCCCTGAAGGGGGAGAGCTGGTGGATTGGACCTGAAGGGACCAAAACCAAGAAAAAAATAGAATAGAATAAAATGTTTTGTTACGACACTTTCCATCTATTTATTTTTTTCTCTTGAATAACTATGCTTATGCCATTATATTTCAGGGAAGGCCTAGGCGACCCAGCGCCATAGACATACCCTAAGCCGCCTCTGGCAAAAATTTAATTTTTAAAAATAATTTAATAAAGCAAGAAAACAACGCTCTATTGCCTGAGATGTTTTAATTATTCCTGTTATTTGTTATGTTGTATTCTGTTTTAATTATAAGTTTTTGTTAACAAATTTTATTATGCAGACCATGTTTTATTTACATTTTCCTTACGCATGTAAGTGACATCCTTGATTATTTTATTTCAATGTTACTCTAGCCAACGTTCGTGATTTTAATTGTATTTTCAAATGTTAATAATTTTTGTTGAGTTTATAGAATCATATGTAAAACTGACTTTTATTATTTTTTGATATATTGTTTGTAGAGTATATTTTTTATGTTTGAAATCCAAGGATTTTCCTAGTGTTTTAGATTAAGTCATGTATACAGGGTGTTGCAGAATGTTGTTAAAAAAAATTAAGGCAGATTATACTATTAAAAATATGAAAAAATGCATATAAACATGGGTCCGCAAATTTTCTCCTTCTCAAGATACAGGGTGTATCTTGGAAACAATACATTTGCGGACCTATGTTATACAATGAATCGGTCATCGTTACAGGTAACAGAGACACATTGTTGTTTGCTAGAAGACGGTACAATGGGCCTTGAGTGCGTTTTGCTGTGCTCAAAGGTAGATGAATTTTGGGATAATATTTTGTTTGATAAGTCCGTCTTGAAACTTGTAGAGCTTTCTAGGTAGCCTTCTGCAACAGATGATGACTTCCAACCTTCAAGTCTTGTAATATTCGTTATGCCTTCACCAGAACTGGCTAACATTGTAGCTGAGGAACGGCGAAAGCTATGTCCCCTGTAAAGTTCTAGGTTTGGAAGACGTAAATAGGCAGCTATTTCAGAGGGCATCTTGCTAAAAGAATTTATTTCTATGCACTGCACAGTACCAGCCAATTTTTTGTAATTAACAAAAAATCTTCCATGTGGTGTTTCGGGCTTTTATAAACTGAAATACTTTTTATACAAAGCTAGATATTTTCCATTTTCAATTTCCTCGGAAATGACAAAACTTCGGGTAGAATGGTTTTGGAGTCTAAAATATTTACAATAAAAAGATTCCCCTTATTGTCAATATCATCAATGCTAATTTTCGTAAATTCTTCTCGACGGCACGCACCAGCTAGTCCGAAAACCTTCATCGCTAGATAGACATCATTTGAAACATCATTAATAAATTTTGCTATTTCATCTTTCTGGAAATTTTTGGCCTTCCTGGGTCTAAATCCCACATTTTGCTTCTTCAAAAATGATGTACCTTTGAAATATTTGCTTAAATCCATGTTCTTTTCGATCTTAATGACACTCTTTAACATGGAATACCTTGACCATAAGGTATTGGGCTTACATGTTTTAGCCAATTCCACGAAATATGCCATAAAAACTTCCTCTTTCATTCTTTTGATTTTTTTCTCGCCACACCAGCTTGTAAATGCTGTATATTCTTTCTCGTACCTGTGCTTCGACTTGGACGGCAACAACTCAAATTTGCTATTTCGGCTGCTTTTAGAATGGATTCAGATAATTCCTCGTCAGAAGACTCCATGGGAAACGTTTTTTATTCAAAATCGACGATACTGATCAGAATGTACTAAAGACACTTTTAATTATACTAAAAATAATACATTACATAAACTACAACTGCATTTTTTACATTCGGCAAAAATAACTTGCAGAATGCAAAATATCACGAATTTTTAAAATTCCCATCTTTGCATAATCTTCAGAATTATGTATACCCAGTCATTAGCCGGAGTATGCCCAATATGAATGATAGGTATACTGACCTAGGCTAAGGTAACCTCCGTGTGGCGTCCGCGGTCGAAGAAATAGTTCATCGACCAGAGGGATTCCTCCTTCGGAGAAGACCCAACAACTTGAAGAACGGTCAAAGACCCAATCGACAGAACCGGAGTGTAGGACGAAATAGGGGCATTTTTCCTAAAATAATTAGGAGGGAATAATTATATTATTCTTACCACTTTGCTTATCTTAAAAGTTTTGTCACATTAATTATAGCAGAAGATTTATATTAGCGTTTTTTCCACACAGAGGGCGCAGGTTGCCGATATATGACCGCACATTTAAGGCGTTTTTTTACCTATCTCTATCTAACTCTCATATTTATATTGCCATTTCAAATGCGGTTTAAACCACTCCGATGAATACGGTTAACACGAAAAAATTACTTTAGATAGCCTCATGCTTTGCTTTGCATCCCTAGTCCCCCTCTAAAGAGTCACGACATTCCGCCATATTGGTGGTGGATTTGGTTAAAAATGTAACTAATATCATTTTCATTTTATTTTTCCTACTTTTTGCACACAATTATTGATTTTAAGCTAAAGTGGTACACAATATTTGATTTTCACGTTTTAAAACCCAATTTTCTTCGTATTATAATTTTTTTTTTAATTAAATTGCATAGCTTCACTTTCAATCGTTTTCAATTATGGTGCATGCGCTGGAGCACTGTATGCATACCTTGCTCCGATTTTAAAAACACCCTTCTCAATTTGTTTAAGAAATGGTGTAAAATACATAGAAAAATAAGGCGGTTTAAAAGGTGAAAATTAAATATTGTGGGTCAGTTAGCTTTAAATCTAGAATTGTATGCAAAAAGAAGGGGCAATATAGTAAAAATAAGATTAGTTTGATTTTGCACTTTGATGATGGATATCTCGGAAACAAAACGTTCTTTCAGAGTCGTGATCAGCACCCCAAAAAAGCCCCATATGCCATATTTCGTCAAAATCGGAGTTGCTTCCACTTTCTAGACAATTACCCAGTCGATAAAAGGAAGGCACTTTAATTCTTGAAGACTTATAAGGTTTTACATTTAAAACATACGTAAAAAACAATATCCCAAGCTTTTTTAATTTTTCTGTAGCAAACAACAACTGATAATTATTTTTTTATTAAAAATAGTACAGAAAAAAATAATAAAAGCATTGTGATACTTTTATTATCCGCATTATTGGCTGAACCTTCAATTTTTCTAATCACAAAAAATATAGTATATATATTTAAAAATAGAGGCAATTTTCTTAGTAAAGAAGATATAGGACCAGTTTGCAAAAAAAAAATGAATTAGAGATTGGTTTTAAAATTAAACTTCTGGATGGACAACACGTGTCCCAAATCCGACCTCCCTTGGAATATTGTTCTCATATCTGGGGCATGGCGTCCCCCACAACCCTAAGCATTCTTGATTCCATCCAAAGAAGAGCTATTCGTCTCATTAATGATCCCTTACTTACAGAAAGGCTTCCCTCTCTTGCCCATCGTCGGGCTGTGGGGGATTTATCGCTTTTTATAGGTACTTCTATGGCTTCTGCTCTGAAGAATTGTCCAGTATAGTTCCTCCACTCACGGTTCCCAACAGAGAAACTATACAGTCCCCGAACTTAATATAGGAACTATATAGGACCAGTTTGCAAAAAAAAATGAATTAGAGATTGGTTTTAAAATTAAACTTCTGGATGGACAACACGTGTCCTAAATCCGACCTCCCTTGGAATATTGTTCTCATATCTGGGGCATGGCGTCCCCCACAACCCTAAGCATTCTTGATTCCATCCAAAGAAGAGCTATTCGTCTCATTAATGATCCCTTACTTACAGAAAGGCTTCCCTCTCTTGCCCATCGTCGGGCTGTGGGGGATTTATCGCTTTTATAGGTACTTCCATGGCTTCAGCTCTGAAGAATTGTCCAGTATAGTTCCTCCACTCACGGTTCCCAACAGAGAAACTATACAGTCCCCGAACTTCCCACTTTGTTCGTTTTTTTATCCCTAGAGTTTGTAGAATGTGGAACCTGCAGCCCGCGGAGGTATTTCCTTCCCTCCCAAATCTTCAAGTATTTAAGTCCCGTGTCAACAAACTCCCTCTTACCTCGGTTAAGACACCCACGGTACGTTAGTATTTAGGCTTTTAGCCTTCGTGGTTTGTCAAAAGATAAAAAAATACATGATTATTGATTAGCTAAGTTGAATTTTACTATGTTTTTTTATCGACTGTTAAAATATTTTCTAAAATTAATATCCGGAGCCTGCTCTGTCTTTTTTAAAGATTGCACTTTTCTTTAAGTCACCTTTTCCCTGTGCACAATTAGTCATTACAGCGCTCCGCCCCTGCTCCGGAGCAACTCGGGCGACTTGCAACGACCCATCTCGCTATTTTCCACTTTGGACCGCGCCTAGGATTTAGTCGTTGGAAATTTTCACCATTGTTTGGAAAAAACGATCCCACTGTACCGTTATTTTACTTTACTAGAAAAAATATTGTTAGAATCTTTTTTATTTAATTCGGCCATTGATTTTTTTATTATTTTATTACCTAACTGGAGACTCTTGTATTTTAAAACCAACAATACTATAAAGCTTTTTCCTAACAGACATTTTGCAGTAGGTATTTTAAATAAAGGTCATTAATAACTTTTCTATAATTTTTTAAAGTTGAAAAATGTCAGGTTTCGTCACGGTCCCCAACCACAAGTTATAAGCAAAGTAATAAGTTCTGGATAATAATGGTTAAACAATCTTAATAAAAAAAAAAATTTTACCAGTCTAATTTTGCAAAAAGTTGGTGATGGACTAAATCCAAGATGGCCGCCTCCACAAAATAGCGGATTACATATTCTTTGCAACTAGCTCAATATGGGTATGCTTGCAAACCGCAGACGACCAAGAGCTTCACAGTAGCACCATACGTGTTCTGCGCTTTCTTCCTCCTCCTGGCAGAACCTACATAAGTTTTCTTCTGCCAGACCCATGATTTTCAGGTGTTTATTTAGTCTGCAATGACCTGTTAGTTGACCCACTATTATTCTTACTGCCTTCCGGTTGTAATTCAGAAGGTCTTTCGTAAATTCTGGCGAGTAGCCTTAATGAATATTTTCGCTTGACGCTGACCTCGTGTTCTCGTCCACCAGTCTTGTGATTCTCTTATAATCCATGATCTAATAGATGACCTTAATTGGCATGATGGAATACCACAGTAGGGCTCGGGTTCTACCATTGTCCTGCCAGCACTCTCCATTGCCAATCAGCTTCCTTGTTACCTCCGTGGTCTTCGTGTCCTGGTACCCAGACAATAGTTAGCTTGTTGGACGCACCCACCTCTTTTAGGGCAACTACGCAGTCCCGCACCAGCTTAGAGCTGATTTTGCATGAACTGATTGCCCTGATGGCTGCCTCATAGCTTCTTCTGATGATTTCCCTAGCACATTGTTCTATGGCTACAATTTCGGCCTGGAACGCAGTAGGGTGTTGTCTGAGGCCCAAATTTATTTTCGTCCTTGGTTTGTCCCTATATATGCCTGCTCCAACTCCTTGGTCTATTTTGGAGGCGTCGTTATACCAGATTAGGTCGACTTTAATGGGAGAGCCTACCTCCCAGTCCTTTCTGTCCGGTATCAATGTCAATATCAAAACCTTTGTTTAGCTAGTAGCTTGGTACCACTTTGTACGAAGGCATCTCACACAGTGAGTTAACTTCTTGGTCCTCCTTGAATCTCCATTGTATGGCCCTTTCCTGTTTGTTTATAAGATACAGGGTGTTAAACTTTAATTAGTAAGATCAGTGGCGACGTGGGACGCATCTTACCTATTATAATTGACAAAAAATATACGCCACTGACTTTTTTGCAACTTTTATATTTTTTTACTTCAAAAAATTTTTTAATTATTAATATTTTTACGTAGTTTGCTTAGTTTTCTAGAAAAAAATCCGCTTCATAAAAATTCTTGGACCATACAAGAAATATCAGGACTTTTTTTTATTTTAAAAATTAGGTGTTATAACTTCTTATTTTTAACAACAACAACAACAAATACCTAATTAAATACCGTTTATTAATCTAGTCTAACAAATTTTACTAAGTGTTTTACATTTTTTTAGGTTTTTTAAAAAGTGTGAAAGTGTTTTAATGTATGTATCTTGAAAACGAAAAATTTGAGGACACATGTTTATATAAACTTTATTTCATAAAAATGGCTCAGAAATATACCCTTAAATTATCTTACCGCAATTGGAAAACACCCTGTATATTTTAAAGCATAATTTTACAGTGCTGTGTGATAGCATGTGGTAGAAATTAATTTAATATGGGAAAAAAGTATAAGAAGTTGATTTTGTACGTTTAATTTATTAAAGATAGACATCTGTACAATTAAATGGAGTTGCACACTATTGATAATCTGGATTAAATGGGGTTAAGCACTTTGCAAATTACACTGACGATAAGCTCGCTGCACTGTGCAGCTGTAGAAAAAATATGGCATGCAACACATGCATAAAGTGTTTTTTACTCATAGTATTGCCGCAGTCGTCTGATGGCTCGTGTTGTCAAACTTCCCATTCGTCAAAAAAAGGTATGATTTTGTGCACCTATTACTTTTTTATGGCACCACTGGTGCAACCATGATTTCTGAACTTTTTATCTACTGCCTCTAGGGCATAAGCTAGATAAATAGCGATACACGAATATTAGGAGAGTAGAAATGCGAAGAGACAGACAGCGACTATGGCAAGTACTCCTTGGTACTTGCTATGCAATGCATAGATATACGGGATGGTACTCGAAAGGGCATAGTATGTTTCAGAACAGAGAGTTAGTGGTTATGTCTTTAACTGACATTTATTTTTTTATTATTCCAAAGGCTTGTATAAAGTTATGCACTAAGTACTGTGGATGCCGGGCTTTTAAATATTTAACCCATTTATCTCCCTGTTCCGTCAACGATGTTCAATTTACGAAAAATAAAACCGATATACAGTGTGAGCCATAATAAACTTGCACACTTTTTAAGTAATAATAACTTTTTATCTGTTGCGCCCATCGCTTTCATTTTTGAGGGGCTAATAGGTAGATATGTTTTCCCTATGTTTGCCAATTTTGGTCAAATACATTTAAACAGGACTGGACTTACGGGACTTTTTCCAAAATGATGCATTTTTGTTGCAAAAAAAAATAATTGTATCTACAATTAGGCTAATACATTTATTTTTAATTAATTTACTGTTAGGTTTGGTCAGCATTCAACTCGGTAACCACGGTAACCTCACATTTTTGATTTTTAAAGGACACTAAAAAAAAAGGTATTTTTTATAATCGAGAGAAATGCATGCTTTATGGGAAGCATTATTTATCAAAAATAATTTTTAATTTCTAATTCCTTAAATTGTTGACAGATTCGCTTTTACTAAATTATTCTCATAGTTTGTCTTTAAGAAAAACGTATTAGCTTAATTGTAGCTAAATCAGATTTCTTTTGCAACGAGGTTAAATACAGTATTTTGGAAAAAGTCCCGTAAGTCCAGTCCTGTTTAAATCTATTTGATTAAAATTAGCAAACCTAGAGAATACATATCTACCTATTAGCCCATTAAAAATAAACAAGATAGGCGCAACAGATAAAAAAATATTATTAGTTAAAAAGTGTGTTTTATTTGGCCCACCCTGTACAAATCACTGGTACCTTCGAACCACTAAACATGGAGTATACCAAAAAAAAATTATAGCATTACCAAAGACATTTGTAGTTTCACTATAGACACCCAGAAAAATGCTAAATTTTTGGTCATCAGCTTGGACGCTCGCTTCGTGGAATTTATGAAGCGGGTATCCATCAAGTACACACCTAAACAGTACGTATAATTTGCCGCTTCATAAATTCAGCCAAGCCAGTGTCCAAACTGATGACCAAAAAATTTAGCATTCAGCAAACTATAGTCCTCTTTGGTAATGCTAATTTTTTGACCCTTTCCTGTTTAGTGTCAGAATGAATAGCTGCACAACTAATGTATTTTTCTATTGCACCTATCTTGTTTATGTTAATGGGCTTCAATATGAACAACAATGTTTGCTGGTACAATCGAAATAGTTTAGCCAGACTTTGGAACTTTACAGGAACTTTCAAAAATACTGTGTTTATTACCTAAGTTACAAAAAAGAAATCTGATTCCCGCTTACAATTAAGCTGGCACTCGTTTACGCCAAAGACAAACTTTATGGTAAAAGCGGCTGAACTAGGAATTAGAAAAGAATGCACGATAGTAATAAGCAACGTCTTCTCGTTATAAATACGATCTACAAGAAAAATGTGGCCTGGCCCGAGCTTGTTAAACTAACTGGCTAAGTTAATTAAAATGCATATTAACTTTAATTAAGAATTTACATTTATTTTTTTATCATTGAAGTGTCTGTTTAAATGTTGACAAAAATTGCAGGCATAGGAAAACTGTTAGCCTCAGAAGTGAGTGAGGTACAACAATAAGTTGATATTAAGTGTTGCGAAATCTACGGGACACGTTTTTTTCAAGTACAGGATTGAAGCATGGGTTAGGCAAGCCCGGCTCCCAGTACTGGTGCTGGCTGCAAGCGGGCTGTGTATGGAAATGTCAGTTAAGCGGCACCACTGTCTCGTTCTGAAATGCTCTGCCATCCATGTCTCCCTTGCTGTTGCAGAGATTAAGCTGTGCCATTCTTAACCACTAACGCAATAGTATCTTTACGCATCAACATGTAGAGGCAGTTCGAAGGCGCCGGTAATGATTAAGCGATAGTGCACATCATTTACCGCGACGAATGGGTTTACAACGCAATATCCATAACGTCAATACTCTGCCTGGTAAGCCGCCCGTTACGACCTGTGCGGCTGGCCTCGTGTAGTAGCTTGTGGATTATCGGCAGTGCCCAGCCACGAATCTCTATCTTTAATAAGTACAGAAACTCGGCTTCTTGCTTTTTTCCCATATTAATGTTTCTGCACATGCCTCTTTGCAACTGATATAGCTTTTAAATATACGAGGTCTGATTTTCCAGCCCACGGACTGCCCCCAGGGTGACTGCTGAGCCGGCCTGGTAAAGTTTACTCAGAAATTTTTTCAAGTTTTTCAGATGCATACACATTATTTCCCTTTCACCTTTTAAAAAAAACCTATAATAAACAATGTTGAATTTCTGTGATATTTAATGAGTGACTAGTTATTATTGTTAAAAATAAGGATTATAACTGTCTGATATTTAGGTGAGTATTTTCTGCTGAAACACGTAAAATATTGTGAATAAAGAGTTTTCAGTAAAAAGCTATAAAGAGACCTGTCAGTGGCATTGTCAGTATATTATATGATAATAGCCCAAGCAGAGGAGGCCTTGGAGGTCAACTTTGCAGTACCTTTAATAAAGTACTGGTGCCATCCACTGACTCAGGTTCGATCATCGACATTTCGATCTGAACGAAGTTTGGGAGTGGCTCTCAGTCGACTGATGCGAGTCCGGGCAACAAATTATTATTGTAAATCGAGCCATCGGGAACGATCACAAATGCAGATATGATAGCAGCGAATTGTGTGCAGAAGATGGTGCGTCTTCCAATAACGGGTACGGGTACGAGAAGGCTTCAACAAATGGTGGCAGGTGTGATTCCCAGTACGTAGCAATTGGAATAGTCTGTCAGATCTGTGGTTCACTGGAGAATCTGGAGCGCGTTGGTTTGGCTGATCAGCATCAGCAGCTATTCATTAAGGCTTATAGCCACGCAAAATTACGAGACATTCTAACCGGAAGAAACTGCGTAATCAACTCGTTGGGGATCAGCTGAGAGTCATTTATTTTAAAATAAACACCTGGCGTGGTCACGGCGAAACATATTGGAAGAGAAACCCGCGAAACACATGTATTACTGTGCTCTGCCAGCCTATATTGGCTGGTTAAAAAGAGCAATCTCTGAGGCATCTTGCAATTTGCAAAATTAGCTGAGCAAAGTTTTTTGTGTTTAACCATTTATCCAGAACTTGACCCTTTGTACAACTTTATTGATTGAGGTCATGTTAAGCTGACATTTTCAACTTTTAAATTATAAGAAGTTATTAATGATACCCGCAAGTATGTCTGTTAGAAAGGAAAAGCCTGTCATTGTTGGTTTTAAACCGGGGTCTTCCAGGCAACAAAATGGTAAGATCGATGACCAATTAAGCAAGATTCTATTGTGTTTTCTGATAAGTAAAATAGTTTTCAAACGTATGTTAATTTCAACGACCGTGAGCGATTGGGAGAAATATTTTCAATGTAATTCGACTGTTGGTGTGCTTTGAGAAAAGGTGACGAAGGGTTATGATCTTTAAGGCAGGCTGGCTCCGTGGAGCGAAAACATGTGTTCGGCAACTAATCGGTAATCATGTATTTTTTGATCAGCCGCGAGGCAAAACTAGTACTAACTTAGATGTGGCTTCTAATAATTTGAGATACACCAGATCTGGGATAAAAAAAAACCGAGGGACTTTGCCTTGGACCGTGGTGAACTGCTGGTTCTTTCAGGCGGAGTAAAGAAACGATCTTATTACGGCTGATAATTTCTGAGGATCATTAATGAACGATAATGCTGGAATCAGGGGCGCTTACTGAAGGTGTATTCCAAGGGAGATTCCATCCCGAGTTATTTTAAGGCCATTACAATTCGTTTTTTGACTGATACATGAAGACTACATATTAAGTTAGAGATTATATGGCTGTTGAAACAATTGAAGGAACGCTCAGAGCAGAAATATAAGCCTGCCTATAAAAAAGCTTGATAAATACACAGGAAACCAAGCTGATGGTGGCCCCTTCTGCTGAGTGGATCATTAATGGCTAGCGGATGAATAAAGGAACTAGCAGAAGTGTGAACAATGTTCGGGGAGGTCGTGTCCATCCGAGTAAGGCCCGATATACAGTTCGTTTTTGCAGGCTGTCACTCCACTGTCTGTTTCTTGGGGCGCTTTAAACAACATACTACTATGACATTGTTAGAAAAATTGAAGGTTCAGCCAATATGCGGATATTAAAGCAATCTGTGCTTTTATTGTTTTTTCTGTACTGACAGCATAAACCAATTATCGGTACATTTGCTACGAAAGAATAACACGGGATCCATGTTTAAATGTAAAACCGCCTCTTCGAATTAACTCGCCTATCGACTGGTGTCAACTTCCATTTTTGACGAAATGAAAACAGCCAATGGGCTTTTTGTATTCATATAGTTTGTTTTTTGTTCAGCGTATCCGTAAATCCAAGCATCTTATTTTTATATTGCACCTTCTTTTACAATTCTGGAATTTAAAAACTAACTGATACAATATTAATTTTCTGCCTTTTTAAGCCTTATGTACACCATTTCTTAAACAGTTATTATTTTTCAAAAAAGTCGGGCAGATACGATCTCCAGCACCCTTGGTGAAAACGATGCGAAAGATATTGTATCAAAAAAGGTATCAACTCCAGAAAATGGGAGTTTTCGCTACAGCTGATATACCGCGGCAAAATCAGCTGGTTATTATCAGGCTTCAAAATGAAGCGATGAACCATTTTCAACCAAATCACCACCAACCTGGCGGAATGTTGACCCAGAATGCAGAAGCATGAACATCTTCATATTTTTCGTGTTAACAACGCTGTCTCAGGTGGTCACATTTGAAAAATGGCAGCTAAATATGTGGTGGGAATGGGCAGACCTATGATAGCGCATGATGATGTGGACAACGAAGGGAGTGACAGAATATTTATATTCCTCTAACCCGATGCAGGAAGAAAATCTTCTATTGCTCCGTTCTGACTGGATGACTTCAGAAGTTGAACGGGTCTTCGGCTTCCTACCCGGTCGAGGGCGACGCATTACACGGTAGCCCACAGGTCGGTATATCATTCATATCCCAGCGCAATTTGCAGTGCCTGCAAGATGAGATTCGTGTTTGTTTGCATTAAAGCAAGTTGTGCCGAATATAAGAAATGCGGTTATTATTTCACTGCATTATTTTAGCCTTGGTGAAAAGTGTCTTATTCTGATCGTATCATCATTTGAATGTTTCCTTGTTTGATCCATTCACAAGCAGCCCAGCTTGGTTGTTGCCGTCAAAGCACGAAACGAAAAGTATGCAGCGATGGCATCGAGAGAAGTTTTATGTTGCTGACTCAGGTCAACTAGCTCAGCACCTTCTTCCATGTTGGCATATTAGAGATGTGTCATTAGATCAAAGTATGGTTTGAAAGCAATCAGCACAAGGGCATCGTAAAATGGTTAAACAGGAGCAAATGCAGAAAAAAGGCCTGGGTAACAAGGCCCGTGTGTTTCAAGTATTCTATCCCCAGCGATGAAAGGCTCCGGTGTAATTGCGTGCTTACGAGTACATTGGCTAAAGTATCTTTTATTGTAAATATTTTGAACTCAAGAAAGCTCGGTCTTATTTATTTCGAAATCTGGCTTTAAAGAAAGTAACTTCAGTTCTCTTAACTTCAGCTTTTTTGTGTGCTGTAAGGCTGTTTTGGTGCATAGAATAGGGTAACACTGCTATTTTCTTCAAACTAGAGCCGGGAGACATAGCTAGCAAGTTCTGGCCTGTGTTCAGCCTGGGTTGTTGACGCAACATGTGGGCGGCCCAGGCTCTGAGCGGGCACAAGAAGCTCCACCACGAGACTTGGCTCCCAGGCAAGTGTTACATCCCAGGAGCCTTCTGCCTTTTGACACGGCAGGCACGCTCAGCGTGTTCTAGCAGGCAGCTGTCCTGCTGTGCACCTGTGACTTGTGTTTCCACATAGATCACTAGATGGGTGCACCCTGATGCTGAAGGAAACCCAATGTTTATATGCATTTTTTTCATATTTTTAATAATCTGCCTTAGTTTTTGTCTTCTTTCTTCCTTCCAGCTGTGACTTAATCTAAAACAAAAAAAATCCTTGGTTTCAAACATGAAAAATATCTTTAAAACTTCTTCTTAATCGAAACAACTAAAAATCGATTTGCTATGATTCTATAGAAACTCAAGCAAAAAGTGACCAACGGCCCAATACTAATTAAAATCACGAACGTTATTTAAACATATCAGTATTAAACGAAAAATGCAAATAAAGGCATGGTGCCCGCATAACAAAATTTGTTAACAAAAACGCACGGGCGTAAAACAGGAAATTTAACGTATGTGGCTGAGAAATTAATATCTCAGTGAAGTTGTTTTCTTTGCTTTTGTTTCTTTTAGGCACCGAAACTGGCACCCAATTAAACTGGGTCGCTAATTCCCTGTGGCATAAACATGAAAAAATAAATGAATTCTATTTTTTGTGATTTTGTTGCTTCAGTGCCAGCTCTCCCAGCAGGCTCGTCGCGAAATCTGACTCGGCCATCCCAAAGGGGTATTGTTTAATCAATGCAATGTCGACTGTCAAGACATATTGATACACGGCTGCTCGCACGCTACTGGTCCCAGCGGCACGCCTCTGCATTGTGTTTGGCAACCTGCTGGCTATTTTTGCCGACGATCCCGCCACATTGTACGGCATTGCAGCTGCTGGCGGCGGGCATTGGCAAGGCAGACGCGAGAAGCAGTGAGCCGTTGATCATTACTAATAAGTGGCATCCGTGTAAGTTATTGGCAAAAAAATGGTTCTGGCATCCATCGGATGACCCGGCAAAAGGCAACAGAAAGTGAACTTTGTAATTATGCGCAGCTAGTGACGTCTGGAGAATAAATATATTTGACTAACTATGCTGATTATTGAAAGAACCAATCGCATAGCAAAATGTGCATTCTGACGGAGAGCAAAATGCAGAAGAAACTCTCGCCACTGTCCACACCAGGTGACGTGTGCACTGCACCTGTTTGACTTACGCCAACTGGTGGTTGTTGCTCGCTTTCTTATGGGCCGCACATTTCACTAGCCTGGCACCTCCCACCGCATGCAGTGATCTCTTTCTCCTTGTTACGCGGCCGAAAGGTGAAAGCTTGAACTGCCTCAGTGATGAGCGGTTAGACGATAAGCAGTCATGCGAGCATGGCGTGTCCCGTACATCGGTATGTCAAAGAAATATTAAAAATCATATAAATCTTTTTATTAACATAAGCTTTTAATAAGTTCGGTGGTTAGAAACTTTGCTGTCACCACTTCCTAGCATTATAAACTTTGTTTGGCTCACAAGTGATGTCACCAGCGTTTGGGAAGGACTTTCGCTGTACCATTACGATGAATCACGGGCGGCAAACACCCTTTTCAGGAGGCTTTTGCTTTTTTTTCAATATTTGACATTTTTTATTATGTTATCTAAAAGACAAGCATTGTTCATTTAAAAGTTATATTACAAGACCCCAACGGCCTGCAGAAGGAAGCATCCCAACAACCAACGTGACTGGGTTTAGGTGGAAAAGTAGACTGACCACATTTTAATACCTCTCACTCGGTATGGGAGGCGTCATGTGCAACAGGCCCTTTCTAAACTATCTTGGAAGAACAATAAACCTCCGGTGCCAAACTTACACGGTGTATGAAACTGCTGACTCCACTGACGCATTCACCAAAAACGTGTTGAGTGACCTTTTATAACCCACCGGCCACTACGTGGTCACTATATAGCACATTAACGAGCAATGTGTTTAAATATTTCGCAATAAACCTCGACGGCAAACATGAACCTTCTGAGCGCGGCTAATTGTTTCCCAGTATTTTACGCTAATGGAGCACCACCATCAACAAACGTCGTACGTAACGCGAACGGCCGTCAGCCACCACAACCACTGATCGTTTGATTCCTTTTCTTGGGTCGGTAATAGCACGGCTTTTTCTGACCAAAATAGGCAGTAATTATTTTTAAGAAACGCTGTACCGCCCGTCTCTGGTTACCATCAGGTTTAATAAAAGTTTGACAAAACTCTATTTATCGATTATGATTGGCGTTTCAGGACTGAGACAAATGGAAGTGTGTCTCCATCGCTGACCTCACCACTTGAACGACTAAATAAATAAAGGTACAATTACGTGATTCAACGCCAAATATTGATTCTTGGTAATTTTGGGACATTTCCTAAATTAAAAAGTAATCAGCGCAAGCCAATATTTAACCCAATTGTATCCATTGATATTATTTCTTTTTGGATTTGCACGGGAATTTGTAAATGTTTTGTCTTTCATCATGGCAGGCTTGCTTTATTACTAGTTATTGGTATGTGGCTTTGTCTTCTAATTAAGAAGAAAATATACTGCATGAATCTTGCCGTCACGCCGGGATGTTTGTGTTTGACTGTTTTGCATTCCAGTTCAGACACATTTTCTGTGTTAATGACGTGTTTCACCCTGTTCATTATCAGACTTTAGTGACATCCCAGGCTGATATTATATATTAAATTTGATAGCTTTCAACAGATATTAGGCGATTATCAGAAAAAATCTTTATAAAACGGAAATATGACATTGAACAAGATGATGATAATATTGAACTAAACCCAATATTACAAGTACCTTCTTTGATAGAGCAAAATAACTTGCAACCTCATATTTAATTTCGGCGGCCGCCTCTGCGTTTGCCTCGCGGGACGGGCTGAGAGGCCTTCTACTCGGCCCATTTGGTGCTGCTGTTGTGTATTTTAAATAGTTTTTGTTTGGGTAAGTTATTAACAATATTGTTTGTCGCAGACTCATGCTCCCCTTGTCAGAAAATAAATAAAGCTGACGGATTTTTATTTTTTTGTATCATTTTGAAACTATTCATCGCATATACAGCCTCTGCAAAATGACAGCATAGGTACCGGTGATAAATCACCGGCGGGAGCAATCCCATCGCCAGTGATGTATAAATGACGTATTGATAATACGGAAATCTACGTCCATGTGACTTTTAAAATTGTTACGTGTCGCCTCATATTTGAGATCGGCGTGTTTATAACGTTGTCATTTTAATTGAGTGCTATTATTATCAGGTGTACAGTGAAGAGATTAAAAAGTGCTGTTTACAGGCGAGAGCCAGGTTGAAGATGACTTTAGGTAACAGACCGCACTGTGTTGCTGTAAATTATTAATAATGTTACAGTAATTAACACGTTGAACAAACTTGACTTTTCTGTAATTCCCGGGCGTTAAATCAAAGAAAATTATATATTTCTTACATTGACGGGTAATTAAGAGGCACATTCTGCGAGAAACTAACGGGCCTGCCATCTAGCGTAATTCAGTCCTTGTATATCATGCTTTTAAATGACTGGCACAGAACTATCGGGGAGTTATAACGGCCCGGTTATGGTGTGTTAACAGGCCAATAACCTTTCGTAAAAGCGTAAATATTTATATTAGCACAGACGGCTCACGCTCATTGACATTTTGTTTGGTTAAAGCAGATTAGCCAAATGAGGCAATTCAAGTTGCGTTAAATGGTCAACCGCCGATATATGTGGTCTGGCGTTCTCATTGAAATCGGTTTTCTTAACTAACCAATGGTACGTTGATTGGGTTCGTGTTTAGCGTAAATGATACTCTCAATAAACAATATTTCTAAGGCATTCACATATATTTCCTTTTTATCATGTCAAGTATACTTTTCAAAATCGTGTTATGATCCCATCTGGGGTTCGCTCTTGCGCCTTCCTT
The DNA here is from genome assembly GCA_014170235.1 of Listronotus bonariensis. Classification (NCBI taxonomy): domain Eukaryota; kingdom Metazoa; phylum Arthropoda; class Insecta; order Coleoptera; family Curculionidae; genus Listronotus; species Listronotus bonariensis. The sequence continues at coordinate 21,910 of JACEGR010009403.1, forward strand.
TCCGCGCAATAAGGAGAACCAGTCTGCTCTATTTTCTTTCTTTCTTGACCTTTCTATCTGCGGTATTTTTGATCTGCGATGGTCTATCGTGTTGTGCTGACGGCACAGTATGTCCTCTCGACACCTTTTTATTTTGATGGCTCCTACCTACCTGTCATCGGCCGCACTCAACCGGGTGGCTTTCATGGTTATGGCTGCTAAATTTCAAGAGTATTCTGTCTATATCACGCAACTTGTTATAAGCTATGAAGACGTGTAACAATTTAAAGCGCTATCAACAACACAGGCACCAGCTTTCCACAGGTATCTGAGAAGTTTTACCATGTTTGCAGTGCCTGTAACTTTCTCAACTCTCAATACTCTAAAATAACCAGGGAAATATTGACCCCGTGCGAAACCACGTGGGGTCCGCTCGCACATCTGCAGCTCTATGCCTTATAGATTCTTAGGTGTGATTTTTGTATGTTTAAGCCACGAAATCGGCAATGGCTGTGAGAGGATTCAAGTATTCGCACATCATTTGATTGCTGCTTCTATTCCAAATGTCAGTTTGATCAAATGCGTAATTAAAGATCAATCATTTATATTTTGCACTTTCCAATGACTCAATGGTTTCTTGCTGGTCGCTGCCTGTTTGCCGTTGCCAGTGGTTGCTCCCGAGAGGCAGAAGGCCGACAAGCTGCACTGCTCTGTTCCCACTCCCCCCAGTTCTGTGGCTGTTCCTTGTACCAACGCCGCACAACTCCGCAGGTCGATATCACTGATTTCCAGCAAAATGTAACAGTATTTATCGGACTAACACCAACTCGCTCGACTGTTTACAAGTGACGGACTTTGTTCAAGCTACCGATGAGACATGTTTGAATGAAACCTTACTGTACCATATTAGTATCAACCAGTGCGGGTGTCTACGAACTGAAAAAGAGTATAAGTATATAAGTAATATTTTGTGCATGCAAAAAACGTGTTCAGGCCTAAATGGCTGGTCTGGCTTATTTTGGCACAGACCATTCGACGCTCAGAAAGCTATGACAAGTAGTAGTGACGATAACTACTTGGCAATATTGACGTGCGCCAATGCCGATCCGTCAGTGGCGCGCAACTTGTAGGCGCATCTTTTCTGAGAAATTAGGCGACGGGCAGTTGACAGAAAGCTTTTCAATATTACCTTTACTATTGTTTGAAAAATTTGTTATATTTTTTTCGTGTTTATTTGCCTTTTTCAAAAAGATATATTTTTAGTGATATGATATAAGAGTGTTCAAGACATTGGTGGCAATTACTTGCTGTTTGCACGGCACGTTAATATATAAGCTGCCGCGACAGAACGCACTGCTTGTTTGTTCTTTTATACAGCAACGCTTTTTGTTTTGACTGTATTTTTAAAACGGTAAATCATTTTTCTGAAACTGGAGTTTGTTTGCTGGTGGCACATATATCTTCGTATCCGTAAAGTATAGCAGGAGCTTGTTAAGTTCACCCCCAGCTTGTTATTGTTAATCTTCCGGACCTTCTATTTTATAGATTTGTTGACCAACGGTGTACGATATTAACGTACAGTGCACGATAACTCAACATCTGCTTACGACTCCATATGAAAGAGAAGTACGTTTCATGCATTACACCTTTCCTGTGATTTCCTCGAGTTTTGAGGAAAAGATACAGTAATAGGGATAGCTTTCCGACCGCTGGCAATAACGAAATGTACGCGGTTTCTGCCAGAAAAGCGCGGATATGTCACGCTATTTGCGGTAGCCTGGTTACCGCGTTGACGAAGCGGTGTTTGCCTGGCGTTCTGGCCTGAGGTAATGTGCCGAGTAATGAGCATAGGCGGAAATGAACGGCAAAGGCGGCTTTACGATATGGCGATGGCTTTGTGTTGTGGTGAAGCAGATCAGGTACAGGCTCCCCACGAGGCGCCTGGGGTGCAATCCCAGCGCTTTGAGCAACCGAAAAAAACTCTTACGAATCAGACCTAAATACCTTTCTGACAAGCTATTTTTAATTCTGATAAACGAAATTTTTAGCGCGATCGCTTTTTGTCGTTCGTAAGAGTAGAACGGACCCCTTTCGACGCAAACCTCTTTCAATCTTTTTGCGTATTATAACATCAGTCGTTTTCTAACGTTTAGGGTTTAGGTGCTCATTTAATTTTCTCAAGTAAGGAAAAATATATTTTGCAATTTGTTCGGACACGACCAGCATCGGTGCCAACCCTTACCCCCATTATTCTATTTCTTCGTTTTAACAGAGAGTCAGTGTCAATGGTAAAAAAGCAGCAAAAATAACAGAGAAAGACTTCGTATTAAATATTGCGTGCACAACCAAGCCATACAGTACGACATGAAGTGAGCCTTTTGAGCACCAGGCATCTTCTGAGACCATACCTGTCTTCTGAGTGGCAGTGGAGGTACATCTCATAGTGCAATGCCTGTGTTACCCGAGGATTCTCCTTTGTTTTTATTTTTCTGTGAGATGAATTTTGATGATAATTTGACGATTAAACCGAAAGGAAAACAAATACGTACGCACGTATGAATGACTTTCTTGCACTCGTGCACCTCGGCTGACATATAAATATGTTATGTGTGAGAAATTGTCATTTGCCTTGTATTTTGCTCACTCCGTAACGTCAGCGTTTTTTTCACTTTAATTCTTTAAGCGTGGAACCCGCTATGTATTATGACGCGTACTGTTACGGCTCGAGCACCGCCATTGCCTGAGGCCGAATATTGGCGTGAATGGAAATAAGGATTGGTTAATTTATTATCGAGAAAGAAAAAAAAATAAATAAGCGCTGTTATTCTCGAGTTGGTGAGCAGACAGTCAACATTTCCATTTGAGTTATTTACGAGTACCCAACTACCATTTGTATATTAAATCAAAATACCACATAATATACTATGGGGGCCGTTCTATCGCGCCCCCTGAAAAATGTTATTTCGAGTTCAATACCCTGTTTGTTCCCCACCATTTACTGCCTCTATTTCCCAAGCTTTCCCGGAGATTTATCGCCCTTGCTTCCACTTCATTTTCGATTTTGCTGCACTGTACTGAAGCTCCTTGTGTACCCCATGTCCTGAAGCTATTATTTGTTGACAAATGTTTTTAGGCTTTTTCAAGAGTTAGAAAATATCGGTGACCAAGGGGTTAATTACAAGCACTAAAGAGCATTAACTGTAGGCTGACTCAATCAGGTAAAAGTACTTACTGATGATTCTCTTTTTTTATATGACATCAAAAAAGAACTCAGGTTTTAATGTTTACAAATCGAGCCAATGATGACGGCGTGGCGAGAAATACTTCTTTGTATTGTGAAACTCGAGGGCTCTACCACGTATGCATCCCGTACCCGATTCAATGGACACAGGTAACTTTGCTCCCTAGTTTAGAATGCCGGAACCTGCTGACCATCCCACCTCCCCCGATGGGTCTGCTGCACGCAGGTGTTAGGCAGCATGGGTGAGACGTCAAGCAATGAAAATCGAGGTAAGAAACCAGAGGGAAAGGCATTAAATAAGCAAGCAGAGAAGAATAGTTTACTACCAGTGTTCGACCAGGACCTCTCGATCAGGCTTTGTTAGAGTGTAAAGTTTTAGAAAATGTCTTATTCGTAAGCGTGATCAGTGGCCATCACTACCGGCTTTATGTACTGTGCGCTGCCCTGAGAGGGTGGGTGTGTGACACTTTCTAAATATTTTTTGTTTTCTCATGCAGGCGTGTACAGCCTGCTGCAGCCTTGCTGATGAATCAAGCGTCCCAACCTGTCTCTGCTCGCCGACATCTTCGCTTGGTCTGCTGGTGGCGACTTCGACCTGTTCGTATTTTGCTTTAAGTATCGTGCTTTTTGCACTAGTTCTTTGAAAGCTTAGTCTCTGACACTGTTGAGGCCCAATAATAATGGTGCATTGAGCCCTCTGCCTCAGCTGTGGGAGAATCTCAGTGTACTGTATATAAGCCAGTTCTGCACAGGCCCCCTCTGTGGCCATGCTGCTGAATTCCTTTGTAAATGCTGTTGCTGGGTGTGTTCCCCTCGAAAGCACAGGCCAAATGAATTCCCGTTCTAAACCTGTTTGAACTACATAATGCTGCCAGGTTTCGAAGTTTTTCTGTGTTTACGGGGACCTGTAGCTGAGACTGTCTACTGTAAATTTGGATCGGGGCTGACGTGTCGTGCATTGGGTCTCGCCTTTGGCAAAGATTGACAACATTGCAGGCTACGAAATTGCGTCCGCACTGTGCAAAAATACACTGCTTTCTGCCGAGTTTTCCATATTAAGAAATGGAAAACGAGCGATACTGGATAACGCCCGTAACGCAAGTCAGCCGACCGTGACTACGATGGGCGATCGACCGGCTTTTCGCCGATTCTCGAGTCGATGACTTATGTTATGACCCAGAGGTTGTTTCCTCTCCACGTGTTGTGGGACTGCAGCCTCCTGCCCATTTTTGTAATGACTGCCTCTACTGACCTACTTCACACAGGCTTGCCTTCTGACCGGATGCTCCGAGAACTTGATCTGTATTTAGACCCCGGAGCACTCCATCTTTGGAGTAATGTGAGCTGTGAATTTTACACGTTTACATCGGTGGTTCGAAGCTGGCTACGTGTTTGGCTTGAAAAGTCGATACATTTCTTAATTACGGCGGTTTATCAACTTTCACGGTAGACATCCAGATGTGAAACCTCGCTTTCATTTGTCCCGTTTTATTGACATTTCGTTTTCCATTTCCCTTATGTTTTGATATAAGATATGTGACGCTGACTGGTTAAATCTGCTTTCCCGCTGGCTTCCTACTCGGGCAGGCTGATCGAGTCGCTCAGCACGTTTTCAAGCCGCAAACTTGAAAGCTTCAACTAACACCAAGCTGCCAGTGTGTCATCTTTCACTGCAGCTTTTAAGTGCCTGTCAGACATATTTCTAAAAAATTTAAAAAAGCCCAGCCATGTCCAAATTCAGAGTGCTTTGGTTAACCCACGCACAATCTGCACCGATCCTGACGGCAGCTTTTTGATGGCTAAACCTGACCTGAAACCCTTGGCTTCGTA
>JACEGR010009404.1:0-26952 GCA_014170235.1 Listronotus bonariensis
GGTACAGTATATCAAGTTAATTGTTATCAGTAGCATAACTGCATGAAGGCTGCGGTAGGTCAGGTTCATCGTGAATTGCCTGTAAAAGGTCATTAGCTTTAGTATGTGGTTTTTAAGTTGTGACTTGTGTAAAATTTTGCCTTTTCTTGTTTTTATTTTTGAACCTAAATCTTGTTCAATGGTAGTTTTAATAATTTTTGTTTGGTTTGTTGCGCGTCGCGCATTTATTTTTAATATGTCTTTCCTGGTATTGCTAATACATATCGATTATTGATTTCCTTGACAATAGTTGTTTGAGCTCCCGGACTTTGAAAGGGTGGCAATCTTCATTTCGGCTTCTCTGATGAGGGCTTGGATGCAGTTGTTCGCTGATGGCTCCATGATTTTTGCAGCAAATGTAGGTCTGCTCAGTGGCGGCCCGACAATTTTCGGTACCATATTGTAGCAGTCTGTGCCAAGTGATGGTAAAGGTTGTTTGGGACAATTATTGATTGGTTGACAGGAATTGGGAATAGGCGATAACTGTCAAATGATTCTTTTAAAAGTATTGGAAAATGTACAAAACAAATATTTATTTTACTTTTGAAAAACTACTCCAAGGCCTGCTAAATTATAGTAAGATATTATATTTTTAAAATAAATTAATTTTTCTTTGTGAGATAATTTACTTTAAATATAATAAAATATTGTCTAGTTCAAGTAGCTGAAATTACTGTACTATGCAATGTATTTTAGTTTTAGAGCATAATGGCATTTCTACAGATTATCAAGAAAAGTTATTAAATTTTTGGCGATTTAAAATAACTGCTTCTTTAATGTATTTTCTGCCCATAAATATGTTATAATGTCGTTGATAGTATTGTTTACATCTTTTTCAAATTTTTCGATACGAGTTTGTATGAGCCTTTGATTTTTATCGAGGAGTGTAATTGTTTGATTATAATTATTAATAAGTTGTTTTGTTAATGAGATTTGAAGAGAGATTTCTTTATTTGTTGATAATTGATTATTTTCTAATATCGATATAGCTTTATTATATTTCTCACCGTCTTCATAGTCTAAGGTTCCGAAAAGCCATTTTGATGCTTTTCCAATAATATTGATTAATCCTCGTTTCGAGCGATTATGAGGGGTTATATTATTTAACTTAATTCTAGCGTTTAAAATTAAATATTGTGTATGCAAAAGCAAGTTAGGAAAACTAAAATGTGAATAATTTGCAGTGTATTTAGTTTTATTAAGCGATTTTTCTACGGCTAGATAAAAAGATTCTATATTATTTAATTGATTAATTATAGGTACTATTTCTACGTAATGAATAAAAGTATGTTTACTTTCTATAATTCTAGCTTTTCCTAAATGAAAAGGAAGTAATGGGAATTTCAAAGATGTTATTTGAATGTCCTCGGTACAGTATATCAAGTTAATTGTTATCAGTAGCATAACTGCATGAAGGCTGCGGTAGGTCAGGTTCATCGTGAGTTGCCTGTAAAGGTCATTAGCTTTAGTATGTGGTTTTAAGTTGTGACTTATGTAAAATTTTTAACAATTATCGATGTTTCTAAATGGGGATTTACTTGAGCGTCATTGAGAACTATTGGGTTGCAAGGCAATGTTTCGGATGTCAGAACACAAGATACTGGATTAGTAAAAATTACAGCAGCAAGTTTTAAATATCTTTTACATCGCCAAAGTTACATCCACAAAAGCAATCAGCAGCTTTTTAGGCACAAACAATAGCAACACAACAATACAATTAATTAAACAGTGATTTGGGCACCGTTGCCAGATTCCGTGTTTAATTATTTACGTTCTTTAGTCCAAAATATATCATAGTTTAAATATATAAATATTAAATAATTTTGATTCAAAAACTTTTAACATTCATAAATAAAAAACGCATAATAAAAATTGTGAAAGGGACACTCTTAAAGTTGTGTTTAGCAAAAACTGCGCGTTTTTAAAGAAGCATAGTCCCAAACGACATTAGCTTAGGTTTTCAGTTTAAATAAACGCCTACGGATATACAGGGTAGGGCACCAAAATGGAAACTGCTTAAAAGTAACACCTATTAAAAAAAGAAATTGTATGAGAGATGGGCGATTTTTAAATAAACAATATTAATAATAGAGATTATTTGTTTTATTACAAAAATTTTGTTTATGTACGTATTTTAGGTTATATTTTTGGCCATTTCTCTGTGATTTAACTGTTTAAATTGTTTTCATAAATCCCACTTTAACCCTTTACCCATACGAATAATTACGGATATTTTGTATTTTTAGCGATTACCTAAATTAAAACTTAGTACTTAAAAATACTGGCGGTCCCAAATGACTACGCCTCTCCAGCCCTCAAGCCCCTAGCTACGCCACTGGGCAAGACGTATTTGCTTTTTACATTGATTGACACCTGAGACATGAAAATAAGGCTTTCTTAAACAACTCCCTTGTTTTCTTTCTTTTTGTTGAATTCTGGTATCGTTTCATAGTTTTATACCAAAACTGAAAGTCTTTACTTTTTCTTTATTAACATTTTCCACACTTTGTGAAACACAACTGTTGCTTTTAACACTTCTTTATTCTTCTCTCCTTAACATGTGCAAATATCGCAATAAATAACAATAAAGTATTTAGAGACATATATCGCGATCAAAAAACACGTCTGTTCATCGAGAACTGAAGTGAGATCCACTACCAATATTCTAAAGTGATATGATTTTTTGGTAGAATTGGGACAATGCTGCTCATTTTAGACGTATTTTTGAACTTTTTCTATACAATTTTTAAGAAATGTTTATTGTTCATCAATATTGAATGTTCATCTAAGTTTTAAATTAATTTCCAAAAATAATATTCCCAGTCAACTATGAGTACTTATTTAAGAAATATGTTTCAAGTTATATACTTTTTGGTGGAAAAGAAAGTAATGCCCGTTCAAAATCTATTTATTTTTTGTTTTAATAAATGATTACCTGGGTAAAGAATGCAATACATTTTTTGTGCTAGTGTCGGCCCCAACGAAAATGAACAGATTAATTTTTTGCTGATTCTTAGATCGAGCAGGCGACGCTATAGGGGTTGTGCCAAGTGGTCCAGGTCACGCCAAGAATTATTACACTGCCGCACCTAACCTTCTTGGTATGGGAAATATAAACTTTTGGATCCCCAAATTATATTCCTGTTTCTAATTTTTAACTCGCATAATTATACTCACGTTTGTACCAAAATTATTCTGTTCTGGCTTTTAATAAACAGATTGTAATTATTACTATAAGATATTATAAACACGGTTTATATTAATAATAATAAAAAAAGGTAATTTACGTACAAACATACCTAATCCTCTAGGCTCCCCATGTTGGATAGGTCAGCTCGTTTTCTTTGTTGCTTGTATAAAGTTCGGGTTGCAGCCTCTTTTAAATCTTGAGAAGACTTTAGTAGTTTTACTGTTATAAGTCCGTATCCTAAATAATAAAAAAAAACATTTTATACTTAAAACCGTGGGGTTAGTTGGGCAACTGTAGCTCAACTAACCCCAACCTGAAATTTTAAAGAAAAATTGAATTTATTAAAAGACCGGTTAGAATTGTATCCAAAATCTTTATACATATTAAAACTGCAATAAATTTACTTAAGATTAATACTTACTTGATTAAGAACGGAATACATTTAACTATCACAGATACAATTTTCCGGCTTGCAATTATTTTACTTTTTTATCTACCACTAGTGGTCGCACAATGAGTTTCCCTTGCGCAACCTCTTCTTTACGCTATTTGATGCTTTCGCGTGTGGGTGATAGTTTTTGAGATATTTTGATTGCCCAACTTACCTCTATGCTCAACTAGCCCCGCCCTACCCTACATGAGTTAATCAGGTGTGTGATGACAAATTGTTTTTTTAAAGAAGTCTTAATAAAACTTATTAAGATAAGTCTCAAAAATGTTAAAAAACATAAAGTTTAATAAAACTGGTAAATTAGTTATATATTTTTTTATTTAACCAAGGTCTTCACCTCTTTGCACCTATATTTATGATACATTTCTCTTGTTCTGCTTTTTTTTTGACTTCCCACGAAGGTCTATGCCTAAATACCAGAGTACCGTTGGTGTCGGGTTATGAGATGTTTAACCCTTCGTTCCCCCTATTCCGTCAACGTTGTCCAAGCACTGAAATATGCAGTTATGCATTTCACAGCACCTTTTAGACAACGCGGTAGCGCCACCACGGTCGTTATTTTTAAATAACTACTACCTAAATATGTCTCCCCCGCTGGGAATCGAACCGGCGACCTCTGGCTTCGAAGATCAAAGCTCTGTCCACTGGGCCACGGGGAGACAAAGTTAGTAATTTCTTAATGAGGCCCAAGATAAACAACCAAAAAAAAGTTTTTACCTCTTTTCACCTACATTCACACATTTTCTTTTCACTAAGAAGCCCGGGGGCCCCTCTTAACTAACTCCAAGGAGCCCACCGTGAGCTTGCTAAACCCGGGGCATTGCCTCGCCCAGCCCCTTAGTAGCTACGTCACGTGACGTCACTGCACGACGTGTATACGAAGGTTTGTTGTGTGTATTTTGTATCAAAAATATAAAGCATTTTGCAGAAATTGAAAGTACATTTTTCTACTTTTCTGTTACCTATGTTCGCTATAAACACAGGTGTTGTTTTCAGAATTTTCTAGAATGTTCTTGAGCCATTTCAGATCACTTTAGCTTTTATAAAATAACACTTTTATTTTCTTTTTAAAAATTGTACAAAATAAATTTTATATAACTTAATGGTACAGGTGTGAGTTTCAGTGCTACTAATTTACCGTTTTCCTATACCATTATTAATGCTACTGGTCTCTAATGCACTAAATAGAGCTTTTAATATTTCATCGGCTAATGCAACCATGGCTGTATTGCAGCTTTTAGAGAAAATAGTTAAAACTGTTTCCTTAGGCTTTTAGTCTGAAGTTATGAGATTAAAATTTTGAAATATGGACAAATTCTCGCTGTACAGTTTTTTTTTGGCAGTCTATGTGAGTTTAGGTGGCCGGCTCGTTTCTAAAAATTTTCGTGCAATAAATAAATATTATTATAATTGTATATACAATTTTTTTACTTTTTAAAATATTTTACAAAAAAGGAAACAACTGGATGGGAAGAGTTTATGAACAACTTGGCAACAATGCTTATGCCTCATTGGGGTTCACTCTTATTTAAAATTCATAGGTCGCTTAAAGGTCGGCGTTATTACTTTCGGTCGCAGATGAGCCGGTCGCAGATAAGCCTATTTCGGTCGAAAAGCATAAAAACTTGGTCCGAGATATTGGATTGATGTCACCTAATTATGGAAGAACTCTCAGTAAGCCGTTTCATTTGATACTCATATTATAGAAATGCATTAAAAATAATTCGTCCGCCATCTTAGGGGTTCCGCCATGTTGGATTTAGAATGACGTCACTTTAGTTTTCGAGTTTCTCTTAACAATCCCTTTTATTTAATACCTATATTGCAGAAGTGCATTTAAAAATTCCGCCATCTTGGAGGTTCCGCCATGTTGGTTTTAGAGAGATGTCACTTTTCTCGAGTTGCTCTTGGCAAGCCCTTTCATCTGATACCCATATTGTGGAAGTGCATTAAAAATAACTAGTCCGCCATCTTAAGGGTTCTGCCATGTTAGATTTAGAATAATATCTTCTTTATTTTTCGAGTTTCTCTTGGCAAGCCCTTTTATTTGATACCCATATTGTGGAAGTGCATTAAAAATAACTAGTCCGCCATCTTGAGGGTTCCGCCATGTTGAGTTTAGAATGACGTCACACAGCTATTCATGCATTGCCATCCAAACCAAACGTGTATACCAAATTTCAGCAACCAATTGTCATTTATTTTTCCTATTTGCTTGCGCAAAGTATTTACTTTGCGCACTCGTTTGCGTGCGCCAAGTTTAACTTTGCTCACTCAATTCCTCGTTAGAAAATGTAATTGGTTGTTAGAGCAACTACAAATAAACGTCAAAATTGACAAATACAATTTGAAGTTAAGAAATATTAGAATGAAAATGTGTTTGGACTTTTCTAAGACACCAATAGAAAAAAATATTGTTCCTACCACGTGCGCAAAGCGTCTTTCCCGCACTCAAATCATATCTAAACTCCGATACGCGTCGTTCATCTACCTACTTATGCGTGCGGGAAAGTATCACTTTGCGCACTTGTTAGAGTAATAACTATAACGTGAAATTACATGCGCTAAGTTCAACTTTGCGCAAACATGTGCGCAAAGTAACTACTTTGCGCATGTGAGAAGTAAAATGCATTTTTGAAAAATGTCGGATGTCAGTCGCATCATTTTTGGACCGTTTTGTAAATTATTTAAATGCCTCTGGTAGAATAAGAGAAAAACTAAAAAAGGTCATTATTGCCAAACAATATACAGGGTGTTCGAAAAATGCGTTAGAAAATTTTAAGGGGTCATTCTGCAATAAAAAATGTTAGTAAGTCCTTCGACAAAATGTTATTTTTGTTTTTTCGGCACGTTGAATTTATTTTTTCAATAATCTAGTTGACATTTCGCACACAAATCAAGCTTTGCCGATTCTAAAATTTGAAGATCAAAAAATATTTTTTTTTAAACTCGCGAGAGGACACTTAACCTCGTCATAACTTTTTTATTTTGACAGATATCGCAAACCTGGGGGTGGGCCATTTTATAGACAATTAAACACCTAAAAAATAAGGTACTCTTTTTCAAGTCGATAAACCCAACCGTTTAGGCACCAATCGACATCAAAGTTTTTATCAATTTCAATCAAATTACCTACATACAGGGTGTCCAGTAACTTAACTGACAAACTTTACGAGGCGATTCTACAACGTGCCCAGGTTTCCGATATCTGTCAAAATAAAAAAGTTATGATGTAAATAAATTTTAAGTTTCAGGTTAAGTGCCCTCTGGTGGTATTAGCAAAAAGTACTTTTATCTTCAAATTTTAGAATCTGCAAAGCTTAATTTGTATGCCAAATTTCAACTAGATTGGTTAAAAAATAAATGCAATATGGCAAAAAAAAACAAAAATAAAAATTGAACGTTTAACCCCTGTAACTTGGCAATCAAGGAGATTTCGACATTTTGTCAAAGGACTTACTAACATTATTTTTCATTGCAGAATGACCCCTTAAAATTTTCTAACGCATTTTCCGAACACCCTGTATATTTTAAATTCACCCTTAGAATTCCAACAATAATATTTTCAAATCCTTAAAGTTTTAAATTAAAGCTCAAAATAATGGTCTCAATAATACCTTATTGTAACTTGATAAATCTTTGGTATTAAGGTATTTACTTTAATAGAGCCTCTATTTGAATTCGGAGCTAAACGAACACGGTAAAGGAAATTACATTTTGAGTTAGTATTATTGGTAACATGTACAAATTGGAGAATTTAATGAAAACTAATACCTTTGGTTAATGAGAAACAGTTATACGATATTTATGTTTTTGGACGAATATGTACCGGGTGCTTTGTTATAAATTTGCACCCCTTTAATTTTTTTCTCTTGATTAAATACGTCAAATAACAACTCGCGCAGTAAAATTTTAGCGCATTTACCATCCCGTTTATTGACCATTTTATTGACCAAAAAATTGTTTTATGGAAAAAAAATTAGGCAATAAAATAACAAACAAAAGTGTTGGGGTATCAGAAAAAAACAATATTTGCGCTTAAATACCACGTCTAGATCTTCTTAAAATCCTAATCATTGCTTAAATATCATTATTATATATATTACATATATATAAATATAAAATCATATATAAATATAAATATCATTATTATATATATATTATATATTATTGAATCACAAACCTTGGTTCACTAAAACATGTGACAAAGCTAGAATTTTAAAAGTTCAGGCTCACAAGAAGGTTCTACAGGATCCTAGTCCAGAAAACCGACAGGCCAGCATTGAAGCAAGAAACCACTACCACCAAACAATCTCAGAAGCCAAAGACTCCTTTGATAACCGTATAAAAACGAAGTACTTTCTTGCTCAAATGGCAGCAAATCCTTTGGCAAAAATATCGGTGGAAATTTCTGTACCAGTTCTTTTCCACCATTAACTTTGGAAGATGAAATTATTTCTACATCTAAAGGAAAGGCCGAACTATTTGCTAAACAATTTGCTGCCAATTCAACCCTTCATCCACCTGTCAATCATCCAATTCCAACTGTTCCCCCAGTTCCTCACAAAATACCCAATATTATTTTTAAGGTAAAACATATTAAGCGTATCCTTTCTTCTCTTAACACCAAGAAATCGTCTGGGCTTGACGGCATCCAGCAGTCGTTTTAAAAAATTGCACCCCTTTTAACCAGGCTCTTTCGAATTTTTTATAACACGGGTATTTTTCCAGACAGCTGGAGAGCTGCACGTGTCCAGCCTATTCCCAAGAAAGAATCTAAATCTCTTCCATCCAACTATAGACCCATTTCACTCCTCTCAATGCTTTGTCAAGTAATGGAGAAATCCATTAACTCCCAAATTCTTAGGTATTTAGAAAAACATAAAATTTTACATGACAGGCAATACGGATTTCGTCACAAGAGATCTACAGCAGATCATCGTTCCTTCGTTTCACACAACTGGAACAAGTCTCTTGAGTTTCTAGGTGAGTCCCAGATCGTTGCTCTTGATATATCCAAAGCTTTCGACCAAGTCTGGCATGACGCACTTTTTAATACATTTCCCTTCTACGGTCTTCCAACTAAATTCTGCTCTTGTCTCTCCAGTTATCTTTCTAATCGACATATATCAGTCATTGTTGATGGCCACTTTTCAAGCTTTCACGAAATTAATGCTGGAGTGCCTCAGGGTTCAGTACTAGCACCAACTTTGTTTCTTCTTCACATCAACGACCTTCTTTCTTCCACAACCAATCCCATTTATAGTTATGCTGACGATCGTACTATAATGTAACTTAATTGGGCTAAAAGTTCATTTTAAGATTGCCTAATTAAAGATGTTTAATTAGCCTTTGTTTTAAGGCAAAATATTTGTATATTGTATAACCTAAACATTCCTTTAACTCCTGTATCAGTACCAGAAATTATTAACTTGATAATTTGTTAGCCCTTCTATTATAGTTTACCACTAAAAAGGTACTTATATATGGGCGCCACCTAAAGTTATAAATAGTGGTGGTAAACTACAGAAGGGAAGTTCCTAAAGGTAAACTAAAACAAAACAATCAGATTCTAACACAAAATAAAAAAGACTACGTATAAAATATGCGTGTTCTTTATTTAAGAGGAATTTAATCTTGGTTTTAAAGAATGAGTGTTAGTCAGTAAAAAAACATAAGAGACTCTAGCGCTTAACTTTTGCAAACATTATTACATCGCTTTAACAAATATAACCAACTCAAAATTAAAAATTTAAGTATCTAAATTAATGTTAGTTTACTAGTTTGATTTTGTTCAGGATACAATATGTTGTTTAGACCAATCAATATTAAACGGTGTACTTTAAAAGTTTTTAAATAGGTGTAATTTTAAACTTATCTGAGATCCTCCGTGGACTGAGTAGGGGTTTGAACGTGGCTTGTACAGAGCCTCTTTAAAAGGTCCACTAGATGTTGGAGTGGGATTCTCACACTAGTTACAGGATGGGGCCTACAACTCCGGATTCAGACAAGTGGCATTCGCTGGTCGTAGATCATAAGGGGGTGAGCTTGTGTGGTAGGTTTATGGCATGCCTCACATCAAGCAGGCAACTTAAATCCGGCTTCCTTTCCAAATGTTAACGAAAGAAGCGAAGGGGATAGATAGAAAATAGAAGAAAGAGCATAGAACCGGGCTTATCTAAAACAGTACCAAATTATTAAAACCAATTCAAAGACAACGTGTTTTTAAGGTTAGGTTTTGACATCGTCGAGAAAAAGGTGAATTATGCAAAAATACTAACGCAAAATATAAGTATAGAAAAAGACATACCTTTCAGGCTAAAGATGGACAAGAATTCATGATTTTTAACAGAGATTATTCAAAATTTATAGCAAACCACAAAATTGCCTTCTACCGGGAGCCCGGTCTGTCAGCAAGTGTCATTTGGAGTCTGTAAATGTCCGAAGAAAATTTGACCTTTGTCGAACCACTTAGGCGAATTTCGGCGTGTCGACTCTGAAATGTACTCGAAATCCGACGACTACAAGGCCAAAGATTTAAAAAGACATGTGAAATGTCGCTGCTTCCCTCAAAACCATGGACTCGAGAAAGGTTCATATACCACAAGAAAAATTAACGGGTCACAAAAATCTCATTTGTAAAGGTTAACACTAACAGCTAGCGAAACCTCCAGTAGATACATGCTCGAAGAAAAAAATCAGGCTACCGCTACAGAGTACACCGTCCTCTAATGAAACGCTTGTCAGGCTCACAGGAGGTTCTAGGCCCAGGAACCTTTTAGCTTAGTTTGCGACATTAAGTCACTGCGCACTAGACGGCGCTAGGGGTACCAAATAAAATATAATTCTATGCTAGGAAAGCCGCTGTAATTAAATTCGCAAACTGCACTGTTACAGTACCCTTCAGTCCATTTTTCAGGTTCCCAAACCAATCTCTCAACACATTTGAGAATAACCTTAACTGGCATAAACACATTGTAGCTATAGCCACCTTCAAAAAGCTTGGATTTCTTTTCCAAGCCCAAAAGTATATTTCTCCTTCCAATTTATACACTTTGCATGTGTCCCAAATTTGACACTCTCTGGAATATTATTCTTATGTCTAGGGAATGGCATCCCCTACAACCCTCAGCATTCTTGATGCCATTCAAAGAAGGGCTGTTCGTCTTATTAATGATCCTTTACTTACTCAACGACTTCCTTCTCTTGCCCATCGTCGAGCTGTGGGAGATCAATCGCTCTTCTATAGATACTTTTACGGCTTCTGCTCCCACGAATTATCCAGTATAGTCCCTTCTCTTGAAGCTCCCAACAGAGAAACTCGTGGTGCCGCGCGTATGCATCCCTATACAGTTCAAGTGGACAGGCCCCGAACTTCCCATTTCGTTCGTTCTTTTATCCCTAGAGTTTCTAGACTGTGGAACCTGCTGCCAGCGGAGGTCTATCCTTCCCCCTAAATCTTCAAGTTTTTAAGTCCCGTGCTAACAAACTTCCTCTTACCTCACTTAAGACACCCACGGTACGTTAGTATTTAGGCTTTTAGCCTTCGTGGATTGTCCAAAGATAAAAAAAATATGTGTTTATTTAAATAAAAGAAATTGGGTTAAATTAGCAAAATTTATTATTATTGGTGTAGTCAACCAGTAAAAACAATACATGCTTTTCTAATAATAAAGATATCTTATTTTTTAAAAATCTAGGTTATCGAAAGGTATTTAAATGAAATATTATCAATAAATTAATAAAATGTGTGTTGCAAAAATACTGGAGACAGTTTTCTAATCTTATAAACAATGGGATTGCAGATCTCTCATCATATCGTTAAAGTTATTTATAAAGTTTATGTTTAAATAAAAACTGACGAAAAATTTTTAAAATTTTAATTTAAGCGCCTGAGAAATTCGGTAGAAATATTTTATGCCAAAACTATGTAGAGGGTGGCCCATTTGGTGTGAATTTTTGTGATCGGTACAGTATTTCCGAAGATTAGCCCTTACACACAATCAAATTACAAATTTTTCCTCTTTAAAATATTAGTATATTTTAAAGCAGAAAAAAAGGAATTTCAAATATTTACAGACTAAAAAGATCTCGACCTCTGCATCCAGACAACAATTGTACTATTTTTACTAATTGTTTTTCTTTTGTTTCAGTCTCTCTTGTCAACACACAATTACGGCAAAGAATCAACACATGCTATCAAGAGAGGCCTACTATGGCAACAGAGAGACAAACTTTTCAGCAGATGGAAGGAAAGATATTTCATTTTAACTCGTGATTATCTACATTGTTTTAGACGGGCTTCGGGTGCAGACAGGTATATTCGATTCACAAACATTTTAAATTTTTAATATTTATTTATGCTATCGTAGAAATAATGTAGTATGCAACACATACCTAAAGTGTCTTTTTTACTTATGGGATTGTTGCATCCACCTGAAGTTTCGTGCCGTCAAACCCCTCATTCGTAAAAAAAATCACTTTAGGCACTTGTTACATAAACTAAAACTTAAATATACACTTTATTTTTAGGATCTCAGAAATGGGCCAGTTTTTATTTAAAGTCAAGTTAGTCGATGTAGACAGAGTTGAATGGGAAAACAAAAAAACCTACAGTACCGTAGCTTTAGTTATTGGCAGAGATGGGAAAATCTATCTCAGGTAAGTTAGTTACGTTGGGTATCAATAAGATTATCCAAAATAATTTAATTTGGATAATTACCATATTATTGCCCCAATTTTATTCTTCAAGCTTTCACCAAGTTAATGCTGGAGTGCCTCATGGCTCAGTTCTGGCACCAACATTATTTCTTCTTTACATCAACGACCTTCTCTCGTCCACAACTAATTCCATTCATAGTTTCGCCGACGATAGTACCCTTCACTCCAGTTTTCAGGTTTCTAGACCCATCACTAAAACTGATTTGGAAAACAAACGCAGAGCGATGCAGATATCTCTTTCGCAGGATCTTAATTTAATTTTGGATTGGGGTATCAAAAATCTCGTCCACTTTAATGCATCCAAAACACAATCATGTTCCTTGTCACGAAAAAAATCATCAAATACTCATCCTTTCCTTATGAGCGGCCAAGTTTTACAGAGCAAAGACACCTTAAATCTTGTGGGCGTCACATTTAAAAGTAACCTTAACTATTGTATCTATAGCCACGGCAGCTTCAAAAAAGCTTGGATTTCTCTTTCGAGCCAAAAAGAATTTTTCTCCTTCAAATTTATACACTTTATATGTGTCCCAAATCCGACCTCGAGCTATTCATTAATGATCCTTTACTTACAGAAAGGCTTCCCTCTCTTGCCCATCGTCGGGCTGTGGGGGATCTATCGCTTTTTTATAGATACTTCCATGGCTTCCGCTCTGAAGAATTGTCCAGTATAGTTCCTCTACTCACGGTTCCCAACAGAGAAACTCGTGGTTCCGCGCGTATGCATCCCTATACGGTCCAACTGGACAGGCCCCGAACTTCCCACTTTGTTCGTTCCTTTATCCCTAGAGTTTTTAGAATGTGGAACCTGCTGCCCACGGAGGTCTTTCCTTCCCCTTCAATTCTTCAAGTATTTAAGTCCCGTGTCAACATTTAGACACCCACAGTACGTTAGTATTTAGGCTTTTAGTCTTCGTGGTTTGTCCAAAGATATAAAAAAATAGGGCTGGACAGGTGTATTATTTTTAAGTTCTTTATTTTGCAACTCGTACTAAGTATAAATGTTACAATACAGCTTAAATAATGGTATAGAAAATACATAAATATCGATATATTTAATAACGATATCAGATTTAAAAGTATCAATAATCACTTATTGATATAAAATATTGCCCTGGTTTTTAATGAGTAAAAAAATTAAAAAAAAAACCCTAAGAGTATTTTAATATTAGAAAATTATTGCACGTTGCAATACCGGCCTTATTTTGACATCTGAGCTTGCGCAGATGCATGGTAGGATAAGGACTTTCTTAATAAGTATAGTGCCTGGCTTTATTTATGTCGGTTTTATGTCGTGCCTTATTTTGGTCTTATTTTAACTTCGGAACTGTTTGTCTAACCGAACGGCTGCCGACCACAAAATCGAAAAGTAAAAATACTTAAAACCTTGCTTTTTCGAATGTATTTCTGTAATTTTGTAAAACAAAACCCTACAACACAGAAAGCAATAAAGGAAAACTACTAAAATGTATTTTCCCTTTTGGGTTAATGGTACTGTCAACATGATTTGCAATAACTCTAAATTATGGGTACAAGCACTATTTAAATAAGGCCGGTATTAATAATACCCGAGCTTAATAAGGCAACTTGCAATAATTCTCTATTGTCATTCTGCAATCTGTAATCTCAAAAAGCCAATATTCTACAGAATTAGAAAGTCTATTAAGAAAAATGTTCATTAAAACATGAAATATTTCATTTTTAGATCTGCGGATGGTCTTGAAGACTGGTTTGAACTCCTGGAAGAGTGCATGTTGACCAGCAAGGAGAGAAGAAAAAGCTCTTAGACATTCACACGATGGTAAGCCAAAGGACAACAACAACATCAGCACGTCTTTGGATGAGTGGCTGGCTGCTCGTCAGAAATTTCGTAAGTAGTAGTTTTTTTCTAAAATAATATTGACCTACGGTTTCTGTTAAATACATATGTTGATAGTTGATATGCCGGATAACCGTATCTGCGAATATTCGAGGAAGAAAAAGAGCTGTATCTTTGTAGACTGAAACAAAAAAATTCTAACGGTACTCTAGAAATATTGTTCATGACGACGAAAGAAAACTATTTTAAAATTTTTAGCCCTTAATAGCTTTGTTCGCGGGTCTAGTAATGAACTGATTCTGAACCAGAACCGAACTGGTTTAGAAATTGTTTTAAAGCGCATGTCTAGTTATTTATTAATTCGGAATTTTTATTTACCGCGAACGATTTCCTATACAGCTGAGGATGTATTCTAACCTAGCCTTTGGTTAGATTTTACATGGTTAAATTGGATACTACACAAAAAAAAATAAATTCAAACAAAAAGGTAAATTGTTATACTGTCGAAAGCCACTCGAGGTCTCTCGGCGGAAGACGAGGGTTTCCCTGCCCCTGCCTCCTCTCGTTTTTAACATAAGTACCTACGTGTATTTAACTAAAGATAAAATTCAAACAACAAGAAATGATAAAATCTTGTAATATTCTCTATATTTTTTAATTAAATCTTTATTTATTTTATTGCATAGATACATTCATACGGAATACAATTAAAAATTTTTTGTTTATATACGCTCAGAATCACAAAAATATTCAACAGGTATATTAACCCGCATAAAAAGTGGCAGAACAATTAAACTGTAATACAACGGTTTATTTCCGTACCACAAAAACAGAAAACAGCTGACCATTTCGGACAATCCGCATGAAATTCCGGAACTGAACTTTTAGTTCCAACAAAAATCCCAGGACTGCTAATCAAGTTACGAACCGGTAACGAACTGATTCCATTGTAACCCGCGAACACAGAACTGTTACTAAAAATTCAGGATTTTACTAACCGCGAACGCTGCTTTTTTCACTGCGCATGCGAATAGTCCCAGAACCGGTTTAGAATCGAACCCGCGAACAAAGCTAATATTAACATTAGGAGGTGCATACTTAAAATTATTAATTTTTCAACAATTGTTGCATTTTCTATACAAAACCCGGCATCAGTTAATCTTGAACCTTTTATATTCTTGAAGGAAATTAAATTTTCCACATAAAAGCTTTCTTAGTAAATTTCTGTAGAACAAGCCCTTTTCTTGTAATCGCGCCTTAAACATTAATTTAAAAAACATCACTTGTAATACCACTAGTACTAAATTTATTTCCGGAAATGTTTTGAAGGCCACGAATATTTTGAAAATTAGAATTTTCTTAAAATATTTGTGGCCAAGAAAAATTTCCCGGAATAATTTAAGCACGTGTGGTATTCGGTAAGAAAATTTCACACCAAGTTTGTGTTAAATAATATTCTTTTAAATTAATATTTGTAACTATGACACGAGCTTTAATATTTTCCTATAACATAAATATTTTCCATTTTAGCAATTGCAGTTGCAAATATATGCCATTTTAGAGCTTATCATTGTTTATTCTTTTTATATTATATATACCTTATAAGTATTACTACAGTTGGTAAAAATAGTTTATTTTTAATTTTTTAGACCCGTACCTTACTTTCGTTTGGTTTTCACTTATGTCTAGTACTTCAGTCTTATGATATTATTTTACTAACTGTAGTTGTATAAAATTGTCATTTAGGGTCTTAAAACCTTGCATTATTTTTATATTATGTTATGTCTGAAATACTACAACTGGTACAAAATAACATTTTCTTTAATTATGTATGTGAATGACAGACATGACGTTAAAACAAATTCAATGATTATGTCAAAAATTTCCACTATAATTCGCTCCAGTACACGTACTCTGTAACTTGATAGAAAAGAAATTTCGTGAAATTGACATATGATTTACATTGCATAGAAAAGAAATTTCTTCCTATTGAGTTACAGAGTGCGGGAGCAGGGTACTTCAAGCAGGAAAAAAAAATGTCCGATAAACTACACATTTGATTGGTCAAAAAAACAGTGGTGTAGAATTTTCATTTCAATTTCAACATTGAATAACTTTGAAAGGAATGAATTTATCGAAGAATATTAGGAAACCTTTTTGTAGAGCATAAATTTTTTTTAAGAATATTTATTTGTCTTATAAAGATATTGATATCTATGGTGGTTTAAAAAATCCAGAATCTAAGTGACAAAATTGAAAAAATAAAATTATTAATGTTTTAGGCGCGATTACAATAAAACAGCTCGTTCTACGGAAATGTACTAAGAAATCTTTTTGTAGAGAACTTAATTTCCTTCAAGAATATGAAGTAGTGTCCAAAGTTTTAAGATTGACTGATTCCGAGATTTGGTATAAAAATGCAACATTCGTTAAAAAATCAATAATTTTGATCGATGCACCTCCTGCAATCGGACTATTTTATACAAAGGCGCCGCGCCGCTTATCGCTTACAGCGACGAGCCGATACACTATGGCAGTGTTTCCCAAACTTATCTAAAGCGCGACCCCTTTTTGTTAAAAAAATTGTTCACGACCCTCTACTCATCACCCAAACCAAAATAGCGACAAAAATAGCGTGCCTAATTTACAACTGATGGTTTCTCAAATTTTATTTTACTTTACTGTTTAAGTTTAAACTAAATACATTTAAAAAATTTAACAATTATTTTAATAATTGCGATCTGTCCCACTAGTAAACTAGTAGTACTTCTGCCAGACTAGCATTTACAATAAAAATAAATAATAAAAAGTCGACTGCACATTGTACACCGCGACATCTTTGTTTGTGTCTAGATAGCAATACTAATATATTATTTTTAAGGACTTTTAATATTTAGTTTTTTATGTTTCGTTTGATAATTAATTGTTAATTTTTATTTACGGCTTTATTAAAATAAAAATACATGATTTAACAAAGTAGTGTTTTTGTCTTATTTTGGAATTTTCCGGCGACCCCCATAGGACCTCATTGCGACCCCCAGAGTCGCATCATTACTGGGAAACACTGCACTATGGGATAGAAATCCCATTATTTTCGCCAAAAAGCAACTTTAAAATTTTAATGGCTCATGCTGTGTATTTCAAAGTAGATACTCAAACTACATGTACGCAAAATTATAAAAGGATATGACGACTTCTATTAGGGTAATAAGAAACTTGAAAATGTATTTTAAGTAAACATAAATATACAACATTTAATCTACTTAGTTTATTATTAGCCTTGTTTACTAAAAAAGTAAAAGTGTTTAAATAATAAGAGCTATTGTTGTGTTTCCGATGCAGTCTCGCGAAGTCTCACTACTTTTGTCAAAAGATTTTTTACCTTTTTCTTTATCAGTTTTTGTACTTACAATTGCCTTTCTAATTTTTGCTACTTCTGACTGTAAGGACAGATATAAGATTTTTATAATTTACAAGGTTTTCCATTTTAAAATTTAATATGTTTTGTCCTACACTGTATATCCTAAAAGATAAAAGCATTTTGATGAAACATATGGATTCTACAGAATCTAACCAACAAAACAGTGTTTTTATTTATTTTATACGTTAAAAAATAAAAAAGTTGGGAAGATGTATCTCTATTACGCTTCTAAGAATAATTTAAAATGTTTTTTCAGATTTGGATGGTCATATTTTCGAAACTAATTGAGATATACACATCAAATGTAGTATTTTTTGGTGGTGATATAATATTCAGGGTATTCCATTTAAAAAAATCATACCTATTGTCGTACCCTGTATATCATATGAGATAATAATCATCGGATTACTGATTAGAATACTACCGAATTAACCAAACAAGCTGACATTTTAGTTTATTTTGTAGAATAAAAAATAATAATGTTAAGGGGGTGTAAATTTTTAATAACATATAATAAGTTTTAGGTTTCTAAAAAGCATTTGTAATAATTTATAATATTTTTCCAGTAAAAAGCACCCCATTTTAAGTTAGATTGGTAAGTTTCAGAATTTTGACCAAAAAATTAAGTTCTATCCCATGCGATGACCAGCTGCATCAACCGGCATATCATAAAAGAAATATAGCAAAGGCGGCCGCGAAGTCAAGCATGCCGATTTATTTGCTTTAAACTTTTTTGTGATTTTTTTCTTATCAAAGAGCACCGAATTTACATTTTTAAACTGTTTCTTCTATAGTCTAAGTTGCCAAAATGACTTTACCGAAATAAAAAAATATGCCTAAAAAATGTTATGCTGGACATATGGACGGCCGCAACCTCTCGGCAATCTTATGACAATTTACGACTATAATCTAAAATCTAATCTAAAAGGTAATATAATAAAAAAACATGTTTTATTTTCCCAAAAACTCACGAAGCGTTTCTGGTTTAGGCACCTTAATTTCGGTTTAATTTAATATTTAATGACATCATCATGAATGTCAAAACCATTAATTATGTCCTCGGATGACCTGTTAAGTTTGCCAAAGGGATTTAACACAGGCCGAATGGCCGTCCACGTGCTTTCGAAACAATTTCATTATTGGTTTCAAAATTTCATTACCCGGTAATTTATTAGGTTTTCAACTAAGCTAGGTGATAATGGGGTAATCTCGATTATGCTTGATTACCAATTTTAATTAACACCTCTTTGTAGAAAAAAAGTTACGTAACAACTAAATTAAACATTAAAAATATATTAGCAGAGACAACAATGAGGACGAGCAACTAAATGTAAATAAATTATCCGAGAGAGAGATAGCTGCTGGGCCTTCCTTGTCTGTCTTCAAGGAAGGCAAACGCAGATGGCGCGTGAGTCGACTTTATCGTTTGCCCGCCAAATTCAAATTATATAGCTGTGCTATTTTTGCCCTTAATGTTAGGTACTTGTTTTTGTTTCCTATTAATATAAAATATTGGGGTTTAGTTCAATAATTACACACACCTTATTAAAAATGTCATTTATTTGGTTTTTATAAAGATTTTTCTTACAGATAACCATGTCAATATTACCTTAAATTATCTGTTGAAAAGCACAAATTTAATATATACACTGTGATCACTAATAAAAGTCAATATTCAAAGTCCAATTAAAGGTAAAAAACCACGAAACACACAATAAATCACAGAAAATGTAAATCATCAATCTGTCCAAACAAATCGGCCATTGAAAAATATCAAACACAAATATCGATTAACATTTCGGCGTGACTGCCTGCGGCAACGGTTGTCAAGTTAAAAATATTCGATTCATGGTATATTTTCTTTCTCTTAATTAGATGTGAGCCAAAAAGGACATTAAAGTTTACATGCAGAAATTGTAAACAACTTGGCAACCAGGGCAAAGCGATGATTGCTCCATCTACGATAGCCTGCCATGATGAAAGACAAAAGACATATTTATTGGAACTTGCGTTAAACCAGAAAGAGATAAATACAATGGACAAATTGTTAGGACCAGTTACTCGTCTCATTCTTGTCTCTGATATTAGGGTCCTAGTCAGACGAGTTACTGGTCCTGGAAATTTGTCCATTACGTTTTATCTCTCTCTGGTTTAACGCAAGTTCCTATAACTATTTCTTTGTCATTTTTCATGGGAGGTAATCGCAGAGGGTGCAATCATCGCCTTTCCATAGTTGCCAAGTTGTTTACAATTTCTGCATGTAAACTTTAATGTGTTTCTTCAGGCTAAAACCTGATTATACTGTATACAAAGAATCGAATATTTTTAACTTAACAACGCTGCTGCAGGCAGTCACGCCGAAATGTTATTCGATATTTGTGTTTTGATATTTTTTAATGGCCGATTTGTTTGGATAGTTTGTTTACATTTTTGTGATTTATTGTGTGTTTCGTGGTTTTACCTTTAATTGGACTTTGAATATTAACTTTTATTAGTGATCACAGTGTATATATCAAATTTTTGCTTTTCAACAGATAATTTAAGGTAATATGAACATGGTTATCTGTAAGAAAAAATCTTTATGAAAACCAAATAAATAACATTTTTAATTAGATGTATGTAATTATTGAACTAAACCCCAATATTTTATAATAATAAGAAACAAAAACAATTACCTAATTTTACGGGTAAATGGCACAGCTATATAATTTGAATTGGCAGGCAAACGATAAAGTCGACTCACGCGCCATCTGCGTTTACCTTCCTTGAAGACAGACAAGGAAGGTCCAGCAGCTACTCTCTCTCGGATAATTTATTACATTTGGTTGCTCGTCTCATTCTCTCTGTCCCAGTTTCAAAGTGTACAATCTTCATCTATCTTCTAGTGCCTGGGTCCAGGCAGCGAAATGGACTTCATAATAAAAACTCTTTTTAAAACCTTTTAAGAGGGGTTCCTTTTGACGAGTCTACTACAAATATTCTTGCCGCCATATATGAAACCGGCGCTTTAGTCCAGCCTGTCAATATCAAAGGTTTCGTGTGTCGGACTGGGCAAACACGTCACGTATTTTGAGGACGATTATATAGAGCGGCTAATGTACAGAAGAATGTTGGTCAATAGTTAATGAAATACGTCGAAGTAACAAGCACTCTCAAACAATCTGTGAGTCTGGATTATCACCTGATACTCTAAACTCTTTATTACTGTACAATAGCTGAAAAGCTAATTGGGGATATCAATCCATCGGTTGATCCTGATAACTTCATGACAAGGCCATCAGTAAGTAATTCATTTTATTTTATCCCTACGAACTTAATTGAACTAAAAGAGACAATATCGTCTATTAAAAATAAAAATGCTTCGGGAGATGATGGGTTGTCAGTTAGGATATTTTCTGAGCTTCCAGATGTGGTTCTGGATGTTTTGGTGCGGGCGATCAATATCTCTTGGGAGATTGGAGTCTTTCCGTCCTGTCTAAAGTTAGCCAAAGTAATTCCACTACATAAAGGAGGAGATAAGGACGAACCTTCTAATTACCGGCCAATCTCCTTACTGTCTACTTTGTCAAAACTTATTGAAAAATTGGTCAAAATGCGAATGACTTCATTCATGTCTATAAATAAGATTGTAGATAAAAGCCAGTTTGCATATCAAGACAATAGTGGTACCAATGATGCTATGTTTAGACTGTTAGAGGGGTTATACGCAAGAATTAACAGGGGAGGAGTTGCGGCGGCAGCTTTTTGCGATTTGTCTAAGGCGTTCGATTGCATTAGTCATGAAATTCTGTTGCGAAAGCTTCATCATTACGGTTTTAGGGGGTGGCTCTCTCATGGTTTGAGTCATACTTGACTGAACGCAGCCAGCGGGTTTTGTGGGACCGAAGTGTTCGGGAGGTCGGGATATTGGTTGGGGAGTGCCTCAGGGCTCCGTCTTGGGCCCTATTTTATTTTTGTTATTTATTAACGACCTGACTTTTTTGAATATTAGTGGTCAATTTACGCTTTTTGCAGATGACACCACGGTTTTGTGGCACTGTATTGACTCTGTGACATTAAGGAGACTGTATCCAACGATTTAGGTAAAATTAAGGCCTGGTGTGACTCTAACTTGCTTGTTCTTAACTTTAGTAAAACAAAAATCGTTTCTTTTAAATGCGATATGGAAGGGTTAGTTATTGGTGACTCTGTTGTGGAAAATAGCCCTCATACTAAGTTTTTAGGATTAGATATTGATAGTCAGTTAAGGTTTGATTCGCACATAGTTGGAATAGGAAAAAGGTAGCTTCAGGCTGCTATGCGGTCAAAGTTACTATAAATGAGCTAGGTCCCTCGGTAGGTAGAACAGTATACTACTCGCTCATCGAATCACACCTTAGATATGGAATCTGTTTCTGGGGAATGTCCGCCAATTACCTTATAAATAGTTTGTTTGTTTTGCAGAAGCGAGCAGTTAGATATTTGTGTAGGGCAGGACCTAGGGATCCTTGCAGGCCTCTATTCATAAGTCAAAAAATTTTAACTCTTTACAGTTTATTTATTTTGGAGACTGTTACCCTTATTTATAAATACCGCCATAGTTTGGTTTCCCGCAACGTGTCCTGCACAACTCGCCAGAGTCTTGATTTACCCCTGCCCATACCTACCACGACATTGACAAAAAAGTCTGTTATCTATGAAAGTATCAAAATGTACAACCATTTACCTAAGGAGACAAGAGCTTCTCCTTCACTTCGGCTTTTTAAACACAGGATTAGGAGTATATTAGTTGGTAAGGCTTATTATAGTCTGGACGAGTTTTATAATGATGTTTTGTGACATCTTTTTGTTTATTTTATTTACTTTGTATTTTTGAAATGCTGTGATATTATGATATTTTAACTATTTTAAAGTAAGTAATTTTGTATGTGTTATTTTAATGTGTTTATTTAAATTTTGGTTTTCTGTAATATTTAATTTATGTTGAATTTCATGTTTATATTTGATTTATGTTAAATACATTTTTTCAGCTTTGTCAACGAGAACTTGTTCTTTAGACATAATAAAGCATATTTTGACTATAATAGCAGTTTTTAAAAGCCCAAGCGGATATACCTACAGGATGCTGGGCAATCTTAAAAGTGGGTTAAAGGTAAAGAAATTCCCTTGTTTAAAAAAACTAGTTACAAAGGGTTAAATAAAAAACTAGAGCTCAAAAGTATATCAAATAACAACTCATGGCTTTCTATAAGAATTAATATACCATTTTTTTTTATTATTTTAAAGCCCTGTCTTATGCAAGTTTACCTATTATTTTGATTAATTACTTTTTAAAATTATGAATTAAATTGTTTATGACAATAAAGAAATTATTATTTTTATTTTTATTAAGAGTAATAGACAGAACTAAATCACTTTTAAATACCTTAAGCCAAATTGAAAGTAAATTTGTAAAATTTTCCGTTTTATGTTTTGCTGCCAATTTTATGTTTGTTAAAAAGACGAATTTTACAAATATTGCAATACAATATGTAAGAAAGTTGCAGCAACAAAAGTTGAAAAACAGCTTTAAGAGGCTTCTTATTATTGCGGTTTCAGTTTAGGCATCTGCCTTTAAGGTGTAATACACATAAATTCTTAAAATTTAGAATTATTTATTTTTTTTAAATATAACCAAATATATTTCTATAAAAATAGATATGAATTGTAATTCATGCAGAAAATAGGTAACTATAGGGAATTTTGTCAAAATTCCAAATTTACAGATTTTGTTACATACAAATTAGTCAGTAATTTGAGAATCCTCAAAGTTCCCCAGATCTAAATACCATTGATCTTTTTGTACATGGCCTTATACATTATATAACAGTTGAGCTCAGTAGAAACATATTGGCATTACATTAAAAAATATTCATTTATGTTATGAAAACACGTGTGATCAGCAAGCGCCGGCCACACCGCACATGTAGGTTAATGTAAAGAAATAAAATGCTAGTTAACTTACCCCAAAACATTCTGAATAAATAAAACTTAAACTAGCTTTAACGAGACACTAAATAATCTTAAAAACTTGACCAACCTTAAACTTTCTTTGGAAAAATCTTTTTAACAGGCTTAAAAAAAAAAACGAATGAGAAAAATCGAAGGTTAGCGAACATAGGAACGATATAGAGTTGTGCGGATGATACCGATACTTTTAACGTGTATACTTCTATCGATACAGGCTCTGTTTAACGATCAGTTAGGCCGGATTTACAAATAAAAATCTGGATACTGGATACTGCTTTGTTTATGGCGTTGCTGCAAGGCAATTGCCAGCTCAATGTGGTGGGAAAATCTGGATTGTCGAGCTTTCCGCTCCCAGAAATTCCGGTTTAAAATATTCAAATATTTAAATCAATAACAGCGATAAACTTCTGAACATGCATAAATTGTGACTGTCAAGCCAGCGGCTGCTACTGGTATCGCGCATAACCGTCACTTTCACTACTGACGTTTTTCCGCAAGGCGTGCGCACCTCCTCGACCATACGAAGACACCATGTGTTCAACACCAAAACGTAAAAACCTCTGGCTTTAGGAATCTTCACTCACAGCGCTTAGCCCCAGAAGAAAGAAGCCCCAATTTAGCGTGAATCTTTTCTCGATCCCCAAGGGTACAGCTACGCTCGTTACGACGCCTTCAATCGCCTACCGGGACTTTGAACGTAAACGTAAGCGCAACCGCACTACTCGAGAGACCGCGGAAGAGTGCAAATAAAAATCTAATTTTAGTATTGTTATTAGAGAATTATTTGCAAGTTGCCTTATTAGGCTCGGGAATTATTAATACCGGCCTTATTTAAATAATGCTTGTACCCACAATTTAGAGTTATTGCAAATCATGTTGAAAGTACCATTAACCTAAAAAAGGGGCAAAAATTTTAGTTGTGTTTTCTGTATTGTTTTGTGTTGTAGGGTTTTGTTTACACAATTACAGAATTACATGTAAAAAGCAAGGTTTTAAGTATTTTTATTTCTAAAAACTTTTGGATTTTGTGGTCGGCAGCCGTTCGGTTTACACAGTTAAAATAAGACAAAAATAAGGCACGACCTAAAACCGACAGAAATAAAGCCAGGCACTATCCTTATTTAAGGAATCCTTATCCCACCATGCATCTGCGCAATCTCAGATGTCAAAATAAGGTCCAGTATTATTAGTGCCTGGTCTTATTTACTGTGCAATATTTCTCTATTATTAATATCACAAGATTCAAGAACATAAAATACATTTTGTAATTTTCTAGAAACCTGCGGACACTCCGATATTGACGAATTTTGTGTAAGGGTTTTTTTGGGGTGCTGATCACGAATCTGAAAGAATTTTTTTGCAGCAACGTTTTGTTCTCGAGATATCCATAATCAAAGTTAAAATTTAAACTGATCCTATTGTCACTATATGCCTCCTTCTTTTTGCACACAATTCTTGATTTAAAGCTAAGGGGCACATAATATTTAATTTTTACCTCTTAGAACTACGTTTTCTATCTATTTTAGACCTTTTATTTAAAAAATTGCGAAAGTTCGCTTTAAAAATGCGGCAACCATGTGTACACGCCGCCATAGCCAACTGCGATTTAAATTGATGATTAAAAGTAAAAGCTATTGCAAAAATAATGTAAATGCGTAGAAAACGGGGTTCCAAAGGTGAAAATCAAATATTGTATTCCACTTTGGCCTTAAATCAACAATTGGAGTATTCATAATATGGGCGACATCTCTAATCGGTATGCCATCTTGTATGTGGGCAATTACTTAAGTTCTTTAAATAGAATTATCAAGTTGTGGCATATTGTTCCAATAAAAAATCAAAAACTTTTCTTGTTAAAACCGACTAATCAATGTCAGTGACAAATTTAAAGACATTTATAAAACCCTGATTTACTCTTAGCCTAAAATAGCTGTACAACACTTTTATGAACAGATTTGTACATTAATGATGTGTTAGTCAAAATTAATTGTCAAACGATTAATGGACTGATTTGATACCTTAAATATTTGTATAAATTATACCATGACAATACCACCTCTAATAATATTAGAAAAGGAGAAAGTTATTTCATTCTAATAAAAGCTAGGTAATTAGTGTGATTTAAGACAGACATGTATACAGCATTACCATAACCACTATTGTTTCTTAATCTGTTAATATGTGCATTTAGAAAGACAGTGCAGAGTCATGCATATGTTTATCTTTTGTAAAATTTAAGTATACAAGCTAATTTTACTTAAGGTGGATCAAAATAAAGATAAAAACAAAGGGGGGCGGAATTAAGAAATTATTTCAAGGGCGTAACATTACCTATTTAATTTTGTATTTAGGATGATAATAGTAAATGTATTTATTATAAACCGGTATTTTCTGAGTTAGAAATTGATTTTAACAACAGTTACTAAGAAAATTAAATTAAAATTAGAAAACTTTTAAGAACATGAATGAGATTATAGGAATGACGCATTTGACAAGAAAACAATACAAAATTACTAACCTTCTTTGATAATACAGCTTATCCAAAACAATCACGTTTTAGCAATGGAATATTTGTTTATCTTCGACATATAAAATTCCAAGTCGATTTACTATTTTACTAGCAAGCACTAGAAAATTATAGAAGACAAAAAAAATGGATAAATAGTGACAGTTCACCCAAACGGTACTCGTCCCAAGATCCGTTGTACTTCGTGTCCACAAGACAATCACGGTTTATCACACGACCATAAACGAATATTGACAGTCAAGGGACCAACATAATTTTCTAAACCTTAAATAACTAATAGCTGGCAACATTGATTCATGACATCACAGCCCAAGGTGCTTACAGAGTAGGGGCGCATTCAGAATCGACTCCCGATAAAGGCCCGAAAAGTTAGGCGCAACTGCTGTCTCGAGATGTAACGTATCGACTCGCTACAGAATGGTAATTCTTAACTTATTTGAAACTCGATTCCGAGTCCATATCTCCCAAGTTCCATAACTAGGCCCTATCCTTAGTTAAATAAGTCTTTATCCTATTAATTAGAGAATTATTGCACAGTGAAATAAGGCCAAGCACTAATAATACCGGCCTTTTGACATCTCGAGCTTGCTGCAGATGCAAGAGTAGGATAAGCTAGTCTCTTAAGTAAGTATAGTGCCTGACTTTATTTATGTCGGTTTTAGGTCGTGCCTTTATTTTGGTCTTATTTTAACATCGGAACTGTTCGTCTAACCGAACGGCTGCCGATCCACAAAATCGAAAAGTTTGTGAAGTAAATACTTGAAACCTTGCTTCATCAAATGTATTTCTGTAATTA
>JACEGR010009405.1:0-26935 GCA_014170235.1 Listronotus bonariensis
ATTTGTTTTTTGGTATCAAAAAGTTTTAAAGAGCAAAAAAACTTAAATCTCTAAAACAATTTCCTCACTACTATTTAAAGAAATCCTCACTTTCGAAAAAACATCCTATTTACTGATTTTTCCCTTACAACATGTCCTCTTTCCTTCTTTCCGTATGCTATCTGGGGAGGAAGGGTCCACATAACCGTTAGCATGATAAACACACCAAACAAAGGACTTTTTCGTACAAAACCCCAAAACCCCGTTTTATACGCCCATGACGAGTACCCAATTAGTACTTTTAAATACATAAAAATAATAGTTTTTAAAATACAAAAGGTAAATCCGCAGTGCATATATATATCACTTGGTATTTCGTGACAACATTTAATTTTTTGCCTTTTTGGCGTATTGCGTGCGTTTGCTAAAATTGGAACAGCTCTGTAATTCATTAGCTTACATTTATGTTTTGGGTGTGTAGTGGAGGCTAAAATGACTTGATGTGGTTTTAATTACAAGTTTTTGTGGCGGTATTTTAAAATGCTGCATAATAACCGTAAATCATACATTTATGTAGGTTAGGTTATTTATATCTAGGTATAATATTAGTATGCACATTTATAATGTAATTTAATTGGGCTAAAATTAATTTTAAGATTGCCTAATTAAAGATGTTTAATTAGCCTTTGTTTTAAGGCAAAATACCTTCTAACTAGCTCAATGTCAGTCGGGGCACGTGGGTCGTGGATTGAATAACCTAAACATTCCTTTTACCCCTGATCAGTACCAGAAATTATTAAGTTGATAATTTGTTAGCCCTCCTATTATAGTTTACCACTAAAAAGGTACTTATATATGGGCGCCACCTAAAGTTATAAATAGTGGTGGTAAATACAAATACACAAAATAAAAAAAGAAACTACGTATAAAATATGCGTGTTCTTTATTTAAGAGGAATTTTCAGTTAATCTTGATTTTAAAAAATGGGTGTTAGTAAAAAAACATAAAAACTCTAGCGCTTAACGTTTGCAAACAGTATTACATCGCTTTAACAAAATATTACCAATTCAAATTAAAAATTTAAGTATCTAAGTTAATGTAAGTTTACTAGTTTCTTCTTTTTTGTTCAAGATGCGATATGTTATTTTAGACGAATTAATATTAAACGGTGCACTTTAAAAGGTTTTAAATATGTGTAGTTTCAAACTTATCTGAAATCCTCCGTAGACTGAGTAGGGGCTCGAATGTGGCTTGTACAGAGCCTCTTTAAAAGGTCCACTAGATGTTGGAGTAGGATTTTCACACTGGTTACAGGCTGGGGCCTACAACTCCAACTTAAATCTGGCTTCCTTTCCAAGTGTTAAGGAAGGAAGCGAAGGGTATAGGCAGAAAATAGAGCCGGGCTTATCTAAAACAGTACCAAATTATTAAAACCAATTCAAAGACAACTTGTTTTTAAGGTTAGGTTTCGACATTCCAAGAAAAAAGGGAATTATGCAAAAATGCTAACGCAAAATATAAGTATAGAAAAAGACATACCTTTCAGGCTAAAGATGGACAAGAATTCTTGATTTTTAACAGAGATTATTCGAAATTTATATCAAACCACAAAATTGCCTTCTAATGGTAGCTCCGGTCTATCAAGTGGCATTTGAAGTCTGTAAATGTCCGACCAAAATTCGACCTTTGTCGAATCACTTCGGCGAATTTCGGCGTGTCGATTCTGAAATGTCCTCGAAATCCGACGGCTACCAGGCCAAAGATTTAAAAAGACATATGAAATGTCGCTGCTTCTATCAAAACCATGGACTCGAGAAAGGTTCATATACCACAAAAAAATTAACCGGTCACAAAAATCTCATCTGTAAAGGTTAATATTAACAGCTAGGGAAGCCTCCAGTAGATATATGCTCGAAGAAAAAGTCAGGTTACCGTTACGGACCACACCGTCACTCTAATCAAACGCTTGCCAGGCCCACAGGAGATCCTAGGCCACAGGAACCTTTTAGCATAGTTTGCGATATTAAGTCACTGCGCACTAGACGGCGCTAGGGGTACCAAATAAAATATAATAATATGCTAGGAAAGCCGTTGTAATTAAATTCGCAAACTGCACTGTTACACATTATTTGAAAATTAATGTTAACTTTAAATTAATAAATATTATCACAAGACAAAAGAGATATCTGCTCGTATCATCTGGTGCATTTGAGAGAATATAAAGCGTTTATTAAAAGCCGTGTCCTCACTTAGCAACAAGTTACAAAAACGTATTGCTGATACACGTTTCTATGACTTGTTGACAATGAAAAGATAATAACTTGTTGCTTTTTTACAAAATTTTGAAAATATGTTAGATAACAGTGTTGAGTAGCCAGTGAGGACGCGGCTTAAGAAACCAATTAAATATACTTTAATAAATCTTGATGACCAAAAAAAACTTTTCATCTTTAAAATTAATCAGATTTTGGCCTAAAAAATTCAAATGGTACTTGGTAACTTTCTAAAACATATGTTACTTGTATTAACACTAATACTTATAATTTGTTAAAATAAAATATATAAGGGAAAGTTGGGTAATGGTGCGCATGGCAAAATATCGCATTCCGGGGTAAAACAGACAACACTGTCAATGCTGCATGACTGGACCCTTCTAATGAACTATTGTGGCCATTATTCGGATCCATAGCTTATTGCCAGAAAATACTGAGGCATGAATTTTTATTTTTTAATTTTTAGTAGTTAGCTACAGGAAATAAGGCAATGGTAATATGATTTTTCTTTTTTTTACCAAGAAGTATTTAAAAATAAATGGTTGTACTAATTGAAATAATAATTAAATACTTAGTTTTAATAAGGAAATTATTTTTAAGATATCACGAAGGGGAAGTGTGCGCACGTATGCGCACCTTTATCCCGCACACAGATAAATGGTAGTTTTCTTCAAATTTTATTTTATTTTTTCGAGGACTAAAAATTATACCAAAAATCACAATGATTTTTTTTTATTTCAAATATCTTTAAGAATCAATTGTTTTAATAAAAAAATGATGATTAAAAAAATATATTAAAACAGAAAGATGATTTAGGGTACTCCACTTAACCCTTAAAAAACAATTTAAAGAAAATAATCTTGTTTTGTCACGTTTGTTGCGTAAACCGGTATTTAAAGACAAAAAAACAAACTAAGATAAAAGAATATATTTTGCTACCAGCCATTTTTTTTGTTTAACTTCAAATGGACTTAGACTTCCAGCTTTTCGGTACGCTAAAGAAAACAACATTTGCAATAGCTTAAGTAGATATTAGGAATTTAGCTTTGACACCCTAAAGAAGAAAGAAAAAGATAGGACAAAATGTTACAACATACAGGTAAATATGCGCATAATTACCCATCCAATGCGCACAGTTACCCAATAGGTTGAGACATCGTGCGCAAATACATTTGGCTACTTTTTTACCATAACACATTTACATGTTTATTTTATCAACTTGTTACTGTGTAAACGCAAAGTAGAATAATTATCGTTTCTTACTGTGTTTTTAAATTTAGCCTAACTTTTTTATTTTGGTGGAAATTGCAATTCTAGCTTAGGTGCGCACTATTTCCCCACTCTCCCTTTTTTTTGCACTTGACCTATTTCTGCAATAAAATAAATTTTTATAATATAGTTTTTTTAACCCTTTGTGATAGCAAAGGGAGTAAAAGAATACAATAAAAGAAGCCTTAATTTAATCATATACAAAGATGAGACCATTTTGCAGTATCTGACGATTATCTCTAAATACCTTCACTATGTAATCTCACTGATTAGATGGTGGTCAGTAAAATGGTCTGTTTTACTAACTTTAAGAATTATTTCAGTATACTTATTATAACAAGACGTGTTTAGTAAAGTAAACATAAAGCTTTTTCTCATAAAATTAAACACATACAAGTGCATGATGAATAACTAATATTACATAAAAATGTAAATCTCATTGTTCCCAAAAATGTCAGTTGACTGGTTTCTAAAATAAACAATTTAAATGGCTTTTTCAGCCACGGCCGGAAAAGTACTTTGCCTAGCAACTAGTGGCGTAGCTATTATGAGGTTAGACTGGGCAGTGGCCCAGTTGTCACTTTTGTTTTTGTTGGGTCTCAGTAAGTAAAGAAGTGAGCAGAACAAGATAAAATATGATTAATGTAGGTGCAAAAAGATAAATAATAAAATAAATGAACAATAAAAAAATATATATCGGTTTCATTTAATCCGCAAATAGCTTAAAAAGGGATTGTTTTTCTTTTAATGTCCTGCATAAACAAACCGACGAGGCAGCAAAATTACTAATTAAGCACACAGACGCCCGCAGTCGACGACAAGCGGCTTTGGAATTTAGCCGGACGATGCGGCGCAGTGGTGACCAGTGCTTACACATGCACCTGTAAATTGATGGTGACACATGGAGAAACTAAAATATGTTTAAGTTTGGTTAAACATAGGCGTTACTTTATTATTTTTATACAGTGGATTACAAATAAAACAAGCCATATACAGCGTGTCTTTGGAAGTTCTTACCAAATGGGAAACCTTTAATTATTAATCCATTAAAGCCGGAATTTATTTTTGGTCTAAAATTTTTAAATTAATGTTCTTGGTGGGAGCTAATATTACAAAATAACCTAAAGATACTAATTAAAAAAAAAAAAAATTAAATAAATAAAATACAAGCTGTGACTGTGGTTACATAAATAATAGTGTACTAGTTAAACAGGCTTATTTTTTTATGAAAAATAGCAAAACACTCTATACAAAGACCAAGATCGCATTTTTCACATTGTGTACGAACTACTGCAGAACATCCCTCCCCAGCATATCTTCTCATTTTTATTTTTTACAGGTATAACTAGATGATTTGTTTGATCGTATCTAATGTCGTCAGAAATACAGTTCAAAGATAAACTGCCTCTACTTTTAGCAGGTCTACCAGGCCTAATTGGAGGTGTTTTGTATCTGTTTAAATAGGTAGTAGCAATTTCACGTCGAAAAACTAAATTTGTAATTGGTCTTCCTGAAGATTTGTAAAGAACCCAGGAATTTGTAATAGTGGAATCAATCAACCATGTTAGTATAGACCAATACCATTTTTTACTTCGAATAGTCACTCGATACCGCGCTAAATCTTCATCCATCCTGTCGGTACAACCCATAAATTTATTGAAATGGCCAATTACATCGTCGCAATTTCCATAATTTATCGTTTTGATCCATTTTTGTGTTATCAGCGATGTGAAAAAACGCATTATTTGGATGAATCTATCTCGACGCATTGCACCTTTGACCATATCATTACATATGTCTAATCCGCAATCCCAATAAAATCTTTTACCAGGAAGGATATTTTAACCAGAGATAATTAAAATGCCTAAAAAACATTTTAGCTCTTCAAGAGCAATATCAGGGTCAGAGCAGTTTAAGAAAAGAGCATACTTTCTAGTTTCATTAAAAATATGGGTCAGTACTTCGCTATCAAAAAATAGTTCAATCAGATCTGTTGGGGACATATCTCTGAATTGTTCTTGATTGTTAGGTGAAAACTTCTTGGTTTTTATAATGTCGCCAATCATCCATGTTCTATTAGTATAACCTTTTAACAAAATTTGCTCTTTTCACCAAACTAAAGAGAGACTATACCGTAAAAAGCACAGAAACCTGTAATTGGATTACATGACATTGAGAGAGACATGGTTAGTTCTGTTTAGTAAAATATATTTTTTTAATTCCTTGTATCAAGAAAAATTTAAAAACCAGAACTAACAATGACACTCCAAAGCGACAGTTATGCATGGCCGTCTGTAACGTTTCAATGCAATCAAATTACACGTATATTTTTTAATGAAGTTTTTAAAATAGGTACTGGTAATATTTTGTAGTGTATGTTTACCGATTTAATAGTATAATAAGAATAAATAAGAAAGCAAAAAATAATAGTCAAAGATCCGGCATTAAGAAAATTTACCCTTATCTGTTAATTAAACGATATATTTTTCTACTACTGTATAAATAAGAAAACTTTGTGGTCCTAGCAACGCGAATGATAACGAAAGAGAACCTTCGTGTTACCTGGTTGCTAAGCGTTGCTAGCTACGAAAGTAATATTTTCAGCGCCTGGACAAAAAGTAAGAGTAAAAAAAAAAGAAAATATGCTTGTGGAAAATATTAGGATTTATTTATAAAAAGTAACTAATTTATGACAAAATATTTTAAAAAACTAGGTTAGGTATTGACATTAAAAGTAATTGTGCAATTTGAGCCATTAGCAAAAGATCGTTTGTTGTTGGGGTATCGTTATCACCTTTAACTACGTTAATATTCATATTTTTCACTGTTACTTTATTAGAGAAAATATTGGTAGGAATTTCGTGTAAAATCTTCTTTGAAATTTCCACCTTATTACTATAGGATTCAGCAATATATCCCTCCGCAACAGAAGAAGACTTCCAACCTCCATGCCTTTTTAAATCCAAAATATCGACATCCGAAGCATTGGCAAGGAACGTAGTTGACGTTCTTCCAAAAGAATGGCCAGTGTATCTACTGATGTCTTCAAGCTTCAAAAATTTCGCAATTTCTTTAGGTACATTTGAAATGGTGTGCTTTCCAATTACTTGATTAATACATTTACCTCTTTCATAACGATACAATAAGCGCTCATCTAGAGCATTCCTTGGTCTCAGCTTAATATATTCTGTAGAAATCTGACATAAGGAACTGAGCCTTCATCGTTGGTTACTACAAAGTTTCTTTTAACTTTATTTTTAGACTCCACTATTTTTACTTTAGCCACGTCATTTCTTATTTCTACATCACTTAGCTTCATTCTGTATATTTCGTCTGTCCGGCATGCCCCAGCCACTCCCATAATGGCTATTACTTTCATTGCTAAGTAACTTTGATCAGGCGCGTTAAGTAAAAACTTTATGATTTCTTCTTTTTAAATCTTTTTGACTTTTTGCCTCATAACCATCGTTTTTCCTTTTAATAAAAGCAACTAGTTTCTTGAACTCCGAAATATCTTGATTTTTGTTTACGGAAATTGTTAACTTGAGCATGGAATATACAGACCAGAGGGTTGGTGGTGATAAAGACTCGGATTTTTCTTGAAAATACGCCAACATCACATTCTCGTCAATCCGCCCCACATTTTTTGTAGCAAGCCATTCAGAAAACGATTTATATGTTTGATGGTACTTCTCTTTAGATTTGTCTGGCAGAAGTGAGGCACACGCAAGGTCAGCTGCCTTTTGGATGCCATTTTCATATTGATTTAACATTTTAAAATGGGAATGGATTTATACTAAATTAACAATAATTCAATATCTGACAAGTGCTGATGACAGACAATGTCAACAATAAATGTGTTGCTATGGATTAATTTTTAACAGGTAAAATTTCAAAATCTCTTATATTTCTATTAAAACATGATGTTAATGATTATTAAATTATGCGATACACAGAACAGTAGCAGAAAAATATAATACATTACACGATGCGAAAGGCCTTTCAAGTGTTCGGAGATTTTAAATAGCCTCAGCCATTTAAAAACCACCTCACACCAAAAGTAAACTTTCGCATCTTGTAATGTAAATAACTATTTCTAGGCAGATTTTAATGTAGTGAATGCAAGTGAACAACATCTGCCAGCATAGGTCTGCTACAATTAATACTAATTAATTAATTAATTAATAGTTAATTTACTTGTAATTGTTACCTTTACATGTAAATTACATAAACCAATGATCAGCGGTAAAATAGCTTAGTTGGTTAGGTAGCAGCCCGATTTTATTCAATTAAATATGGTAAACATAATTTTGCTAATAGACAAGAGAATAAAAAATGGAAAAAAATGTTACCCAGTGCGGGACACGAACCCAGAGTGTCGACAACTAGGCTATTTCACCGCTGATCATTGGTTTATGCAATTAACATGTATAATATATTTTCATTAAATTAACAGATGAGGGTATATTTTCTTAATGCCGGATCTTGGACTATAAAAACTTTTTAAAAGAATTAAACCGATTTCAAAAAAAAATAAAATAATAATAATAATAATAATAATAATAATAAAAATTAAACTAAAAATATAGTAAATAAATAAAGTGTGTATTAAGTAAATAAAAAATCCTGGCTACGCTCTTGTATACTGAAATTTCTTTTTAATTTTTTAAATAAAAAGTAAGCCTTTTATAAAAAATTTTTTGTTTAGAGCCTGTAAAGGAAAACTTATTGTCTGGAAAATACTTGGAAACCCGGAAAGAGTAAAATACCTATCTTGTTAATTATAAAAGAAGAGAAACCGCAGCGGCATTAAGTTAAAAGCATCTTTTAATTTAATAAAGTGGGTATAGGAAAACTCCGGGTTGTTTTTCATAAGACCTGTTCCGTTTGGTTTTAATACACGTATCCACAAACAAATAACTTAATGGTTTAGGTGTGGCATTTAAGAGTAACTACAAGGCATTCAAAAAATTGTGGTAAATCTCCCGGATATGAAAGAAACACGTAAAGATGGGTCCAAATATAATTCATTCTGAAAGCGATGCCGCTAAGTAAACAAAAAATGATAAAGTAAAGAAACCCGACGAGTTTCTAGTACATGCCACGTGCCACCGGTTTTATAGTAGGACAGAGACGAAATAAGAGAATGTTTTGTAAGTTTTTATTATTTACCTAAAATTATGTAATCAGGCTCTGTCCGAGGCTATGTGCATTCAA
The DNA here is from genome assembly GCA_014170235.1 of Listronotus bonariensis. Classification (NCBI taxonomy): domain Eukaryota; kingdom Metazoa; phylum Arthropoda; class Insecta; order Coleoptera; family Curculionidae; genus Listronotus; species Listronotus bonariensis. Next base: position 8,739 of record JACEGR010009405.1, read on the forward strand.
AAGGTTTGTTTACTTTATCACTTTTGTGTACTTGGCGGCATCGCTTTCAGAATTTTTTTATCTTTGGAATTAAATATAGACCCATCTATAATAAGTATTTAATTTTTTAATAATAAATATTGAGCCACCAGATATACAGGGTGTCTTAAAAATGTATGTACTAAATGCCACTACAAACCCCTTGGGCCTAATTAATTTACCCTTGTTAAAAAGTTTATTGTTTGCAAGATACTTACAGGGTTTTAAAATATTCATTAAACTTTTTTTTAATATTAGAACTTTTTACAAGGATCAGACTTTAGGGGTTTTCTAGGGTAAGAAATCAAAATTAGTTTACGTTTCTGTTGCAAAATGTAGAGGACCTGGAGTTCTTTGCTAATACTTAAATTACAATAACTTTTTGTGCCTTCAGTAAAAAAATCTATTCTTCCATACTTTTGCACAAAAAAGTATATCTATAACTTATAATAAACCCGTGGTGCCGCACGTATGCATCCCTATGCATCCAAATGGACAGGCCCCGAACTTTCCACTTTGTTCTTTTTATCCCTAGAGTTTCTAGAATGTGAAACCTGCTGCCCGTGAAGGTCTTTTTCTTCGCTCCAAATATTTAAGTATTTGAAACCAGTGTCAACAAATTCCCTCTTACCTCGCTTAAGAAACCCACGGTCGAGGTAAAATCAAAGAAGTTTGGTACAGGGCGTCATGAGCAACGCATGGCGCGCTGTTCCAAGCTTCTTTGATTCCACGTCTACGTGGGTTTTGGCCTTTGTGGAGTGTACAAAGATAAAAAAATGTGCGATCTGCAGAAAATTGTAAAAACTTTTTTTTAAATAAAAATGTATTAAAAATTAAAGAAAACACAAAAACCCTGTAGAGCCTAAATCACGAATAATAGCGATTTGTTACTTTTTACAGTTTGAATATTTTTTGCAGGACTTTTTCTCGCCGCAATTTTTATTGCATGCAATTTTTTACAGTTTAAAATTTCTTGCTGCAAGTGGTCATAAGAATATTACCTATAATAAAAAACAACCTATTTAATAATTTTTAAGAAAAAAATTAATTTACAAGTGAAATTTTTATTTGTTATTTAGCAATATTCTTTTTTGTCTAAAGACAAAATTGCAGAGGTGTCGCGCAAGAAAAATATCGCGTTTCATATACTTCTTGCATGAAAGAAAAATTGCAGCAAGTTTTAAAAACAGAAAAATGCGCGTGCGCAGATAAAGCTGTTTTTACAGTTTGAAAGTTTGCTTGCATAAAATGTTTTCTTGCTGAAATTTTTCGATCTGCACACGCGCATCTTTCTCTTTTTGAAAATTGCTGCATAGTGCGTGTGTGCAGATCGAAAAACGGCAGCAAAAATCTTTTAAACTGTTAAAACAGCCCAAAAAATTGCAGCAAGATAACTTTCATGCAAGAAATCTTTCAAACTATAAAAACAGCTTTATAAGTTTGGCTTTAAATTTGAGGCTCACAAAACTCAGATCCTTTTTTGTGTAAAACATACAAAAACCTGAACTTTTATTGAAAGCGTCGAATTTGGCTTTACATAAATGTGGTCCGAATATTTGATGAAAATATACACTGAAAAAGGCAACCTATTAAAAAAACCGCTTTAATAAAACTTTATGATTTTTGCCGCTGATTTTTTTTTAAGACTGGGTGGTTATAGTATTTAAATTTTTTTAGCTCTTTTTTTAAATTTATTTCCTGAATTAAAATACTTTTAGAATATTGTATAAAATTTAAAATAAACAGAGCCAATTTAACGAATATACAGCGGTTTATATTGTGTCCATCATAATTTTAAGCCTACTGCTTCAATCTTTAAAAATGTTTATAACTATTTCTATATAAATATATTAATATAATTTTTCTCGATTTTAAAAAAGTACTTTTTAGTGTCCTTCGACTAATCAAAAATGTGAGGTTGCCATGGTTACTGAGTTGAATACGGACCAAACTTAACAGGAAATTAATTAGAAATAAACGTATTAGCCTAATAGTAGATAAAATTATATAATTTTTTTGCAACGAAGTTTAATGCATCATTTTCGAAAAAGTCCCGTAAGTTCAGTCCTATTTAAATCTATTTGAGCAAAATTGGCACACCTAGAGAAAACACTATCTACCCTTTAGCCCCTTAAAAATAAAAAGACGGGTGCAACAGATAAAAAAAGTTATTATTAGTTAAAAAGTGTGCAAGTTTAATTTGGCCCACACTGTACACTAAAAACACAGACTACAGTAAAAATCACAAGCACGTGTCATTTGATTGGTTTGAAGCGAATTAAATGGCGAATTAAAACAAAGCATTTAACTTACCGGAACTAACCATGAATCTCTCAATGTGACAGTTTTGTATGACCGTCTGTAGCGCTTTCGATCAATTAAATTACATGTGCTTGTGATTTTTACTGTAGTCTAAAAACACTACTAGTTTCTCTTTACTTAGTAAAAGGTTAATTTTGCCCCAAGATTGTTGATTCTAAATGCGTCTTTTATTATCGAGCATATTCCCTACCTCGAGGCAGCTTTGCCGCACGAACAACGTACAGCAGAGAGAAAAATAAGTCTAGTACCTTTCTCTCTAGCGATCCTGACTTGGTTTTTATGGGACCACCGCGGACGTGCATTCTATTAAATAAAATCGGTCCACAAGCCGACGTAATATACACACCAAAAAAAAACATACAGGCGAATTAAAAGCCCCCTCGTTTTGAAGTCGGTTAAAAACTGAGATTGCTAATGCCGTGTATTTTGGAATTTCCTAAAAATTGTAGACAATATTTTTAATTATTTCGTAAAAAATAAGAAATATTTAAAAACGAAATATTCAAGTACCCTGAAATAACGTTTCGCTAAGGTATATAACAGAAAATATTAGGTAACACTGCCACACTACCTTTTATTTCATTTTTTTTTTTTGAATAAAAAATGGTTGATATGTTGTAATTTAAATGACGGCTTACGCGCGGCTCATATTCCTAGCAGGTAATTGTACTCTAATAAAATATGCAGCAGTGCTCCGGGAATGCTTATTCCTTTTATTGTGCATGCATTCCATATGCACCCTGGTAATATACTCAAAGGGATACGTTTTAGTTTTGCTTTTTAATTTACACAAAGAAGCGCATAAAATATCTTGCATACATACACTGTATGCAAAAAGTCCCGGAACCCCTTAATAATTTGCAAATGCGCTCATTTATCGAAAAGTCTTCCAAATAAAGTTTATAGATATATTTTAGATCTATTTTATAAAAATATGTTTACATGTACAGGGGGCATCGCAACGAAGATAGAGAATGGAATGGTGTATATTTTATTGGATTTTGAATTCTCCACAAAATTTTAAAATGACTTTGTGTAACATATGCTCTACCTAAACTACTTTGTAATAAAAAGCATTTGTTACATTTTGTAGCATATTCGAGAGTAATGTTCCTCGCATTCTCTTCTTATTCTTCCTTTTAGTTCATCGATATTTTCTGGTCTTGTCAAATAAACCCTATTTTTAAATGTCCCCAAAGAAAGTAGTCTAGAGGCGTAAGGTCAGGGGCTTCTTGCTGGCCACTCAATTTCGCCCCTTCTGCCGATCCATCGGCTGGGAAAAGTTAGTATCTAAAAATCGTCTAACATTTAATCCAAAATGAGGGGGCGCCGTCCTGTTGAAACCACATGATTTCAAAGTTATGAAGTGTCCTTATTTCTGGTAATATTTGATTTTGTAGAAGTTCAAGATATAGTGCTGCATTTAAATTTTCCTCAATAAAAAATGGCCCTATTATTTTATTATTAATTATACCGGCCCAAACATTAACTTTTTCCGGATATTGGGTATGTGCTTCACGCATCCAATGAGGATTTTCATCAGCCCAATATCTGCAGTTATGCCGGTTTACGGTGCCGTTTAGCATAAATGTTGATTCATCAGAAAATAAGATATTTTGAAAGAAAAATCTATTGTCATCATATTTTTGCATCATAATTTCACAAAATTCTATTCGGCGATCAAAATCGTCTTCAAATAGTTCCTGTACCAACGTAATTTTATAGGGATGAAACTTATTACCTTTAAGAACATTTTTGACTGATGAAGAACAAACATCTGATTCGTTGGCAACTTTACGCAATGACAAATTTGGATCTTCTATGAAATGTTGTAATATTTCTAAACTCTTTTGTTCGTTGCAAACTGTCTTTGGCCTCCCCGTGCGTTGAAGATCTTTGCAATTTCCTGTTTGTTGGAATCTTCTAATTGTTCTGCTTACTGTAGACTTTGAGATTGGCGTACGCTCTGGAAAGGTTGTATTAAAAAGATCTCGGGTTTCTTGGTAAGACCGCTCGCGATCCCCAAACCCTCGAATCATAAGAAGCGTTATTCTCTCTTTCTCAGAAAGTGCCATGACTAGTTATTTTAAATAGTTTAACTAACAACTGCTCAATAATTACCAAACGTCACTTATACATGTCATACATACCCAAAAATGTTACTATGTAAATGTAACTAGGTAAATATTGTAACAGGTGAAAATAAAAAATATCGATAAAATACTTTTTTAAACCCTTGTATCTTTTAAACTAGTGAGTTTAGGTATAGCATATGTTACACAAAGTCATGTTAAAATTTTGTGGAGAATTCAAAAATCAATAAAATATACACCATTCCATTTAAAAAAGGTAACTTGTGTCTATATCTTCGTTGTGATGCCCCCTGTACATGTAAACATATTTTTATAAAATAGATCTAAAATATATCTATAAACTTTATTTGGAAGACTTTTCGATAAATGAGCGCATTTGGAACACTTTGGCGTGTTTTTGTTTATTTACCAATTAACAAACTTTTTTAAGTACTTTCTCTACATTTTCCTGTAGAGCAAAGCCCCATGACCCTATAGAGTAAAAGCCCGTGAGCGGCAGATCTTTGTCATTTTGTAAAAACTAAAAGTTTGCCAGCGTATACTCCATAACAGCGGGATGTAATTTCGACACAGAAGTAATTATGCAAATTTTGCAGCGGGTAAAATCGACGCATAATTTTTATGCTATCTGTACCTGTACAGTAGAAATTTGAACAGTAATTTATATTCAAAAAGTTTTTTCTCAAAGTCGGTCTATATACGGTCGCGACATTCGGCCATATTGCTTTGACGTCACATCTCCCATTTTTCGGCCATGTTGTTCAATGCCGGAGATATACAGTTTATTGTATTAGTAGAACAACCGTTTCACAACAGTTTTTAATTATTATTAAGTTGTAAATTCTTTTACTTTGAATAAAAAACATTTGGAATTACATCTTTCAACAAATATCACTGCCAAAACAATGCAAAATGAAATACGCAAGTTCTAGACGCCACTGGATTGATTATCAGCTTTGATTTTACCCAGTCTTGCCAACTTTTTCCGTGGAGTGCCCTTCCCTTGCGTCTCCGACGTCGAACCGCCTAAAAGTTGGGGATATGTCGCAACCTTATAAATAATATAAACAAACCTTGTTTTTTTCTAAAATTCTTTAATCTTTGATCTTGAATATCTTTTAATGGTTAGATTTATCTAAAAAATCTTTTTGTAAAGAATTAAATTTACTACAAATACATAAGACGAGATATTTTTTTCTCATGTAGTAGAGACTGAAATATTTATTTAATATATATATAATATATAATAATATAAAAATAAAAAACTGAAAGACGGACGACATTTTTATTAAAATTAAAAGTTTATACTTGGACAGAATTTTTTAAGGTCTTAAGAGTTTTTCAGAGTACAAAATGGAAAAGAAAATAGTCGATTGTGTTGGACCCACCCTAGTGTGTATTGGTCTAATGTTTAATTAAGGAATTAAAAAAACCTTGTCTTTCTAGAACTAAGGCATGAGCCCCCATCCATACTCTGTCTTCGGTGGACAAATGTTCCTTCTTTTTTCCCTAATTAAATCATTCTTTTCCTTTAACCTAAACAAAACTACCAAACTACCTAAATATGCGTCGAAAATAGCTATCGGATTTCGGACCTTTTCCTTGGCATAGTTAAAAAAGGTTATTATGCGTCGAGATTACCAACGTCCGCCCACAACATAGGTAGAAGCGATGGGGAAGTATGAGGTTTGACCAATAGTGGCCTTGGCAGGTACCCGGTACTACAGGTTATTTAATTGATTACATAACTTTTGTCATTTTGTGCATTTTGTAAAAGCTGAATTTTATATATTATGTTACTTGGGTACTTATTAGAAGTTGCAACTCCTAGACAGACAAACATTTACAAACATAAATGTCTTTAAAAAATTTTGCTGTATACAGAGTGTTCCAAAAAACATTTTTTAAAAACTAACCTCACAGCAATTTTTCTTTTAGGGACACTCTGTATACTTTGAAATATTTTTAGGACATGCCTATTTGAAACACCTAAAAATCTTATATAAAACTCTTTGTTATATTTTGTTAAATAACAGAAATATTGAACTTCCTCGAACTATTGAGTCACCCAAAAATGTTTGTTTGTCAAAAGGTTGTAACTGTCAAAACTGTCTAGCTACTGGGAAATATCTTCTACTAGCTACTTAAGTAATATACAGGTCCGGCACTGAAACTTTCGTTTCATCGATACATGGCGGCGCTGATCTGGAAGCGTAGTCACAGCGCTCTTAGTGCGCTCTACCAGAGAGCGTCGGCGAGGAGATTGTTGTTGGGTACCACCGATGCGTCCGTCAGTCAAAACGCCTCGGGCCGAGGAGCGACGCTGCGTCTGCCGCCGCGGCCTGAGTTCTTCCACAAGGCTGGTCAACGATCATCGCCGTGCAGCGTTAATGCAGTAGCAATATAACACTCTAGGTAAATGCGTTCCGGCCCAGCGGATCCATTCCATCATGGGTGGAGTGCTTTCTATAAAACAGATGAAATGTGTCCCGCAAGAGGCCAGGAGCAACACAGACAGTTAGATCACCCGCAAATATCGAGGCAGTCCGACAGTCGGTTTTAAGATCTCCTGAGACGATCTGCTTCCGAAAGCCTATAGGCAATGTATGGTTCCAGCAAGAGGGGCCACAGCGTACCATCACGACTTTCAATGCCTGTTTTAAGACAAAATTTTCCAGGGCGACTTATCTCCAACCGAGGTGACATTCCATGGCCCGCACGATCGCCAGATCTAGTCCCATATGATTATTTTCTATGGGGCTACCTCAAATTAAAAGTGTATAACAACCGTCCTGCCAACCCTGGAAGAATTAGAGAAACAATATTCGTTACGAGATAGCCAACGTACCGAATGATATGCTGGAAAAGGGTCCACGCATAATTCAGAAATCGGTTACAGCAATGTATCGACAGTAATGGTAGACACTTGTCAAATATTCTATTTAAAGACAACTCGATTTCTGAAACTTCCCATGTTATTGTGTGCAATATATGTTTTAATTTTTTTACCTACGAAAAAGAAAGTTTCAATGCCGGACCCCTGTATTATAAAATACAGCTTATAAAATAACAAAAGATAAGTTTTAATTTATTAACCTTTGGTACCTTGTACCTGCCAACGCCGCTATGAGTCGAGCTTCATAGGCTTCCATCGCTTTTAGCTATGTTGGAAGCATGCGCTGACAAACTCTAAGCTTTTACAAAATGGCGAAAGTCTCCGTTCCCGGACTTTTGAATTACTTACTATAATAAGAGCAATAGTAGTATATTATACGCCAAGGGACTAAAGTTTAACTTTTTATCCCGAGAAAAAAGTATGTAGCCCGATTAAAAGAATGGATACAATTTGTCTAGGGATTAAAAAACCTATGATAATAGGCTGTGACTATTTGTTTTACAATTTTAATTAATTTTGTGCACATTGTCGTTGTCATTGTTGTTATTTGAATTAAAAAACTCTCTGTATGATTTGCAAGTATTATGTATTATACTAGTCATATATCTACAAACCTTTCCAATTTGAAACAAAATTATTATCAGCATTGGCATATTATTGACGAATTGTCAACGATGAAGTAATAAAAATAATAAATCAAGAAAATAATAAAAAAATATAACGAGTCAATGAAATATACAAAATATAAATTTTATAGCGGTATTAACACGTTTTGTTTTAATCATAATAATCTCAGGCCATAAATTGTATGTAATATCCATGGGTATCCAGACAAAGGGTTTTTATTTTCCAGGAGATTTAAATTAATTTATACATAAGTTAATTAAAATTTTACTGGAAAATTTAAAAATGTTGTTTTAGGACAGGTTTTAATTTAGTTTGAAATTGTTTTTGTGTTTTTTATTTAATTTAGATCAGCAACTTTTCTTACATATAAACACAGACCGCCGCGCCGTGAAAGTGAGATAAATCTAATTTCAGGTATTGAATTTTTCTTTTTATATATTATTTATGTTTCTTGTTAAGAGGTGACTTTTTATGTTTTATTGGAAAATAGAAAATTAATGAGAAGCTTTAGTGCAAAACGCAGTTTGTGATAAAGCAAGGCAAAAATTGAGACGCGTATATCGCGTGTGAGTTGACGCGACACAGGAGACACAACGCGTGAGTGAACGTTCCACACGCGTCGCGTGTTGATTCGCATATTGAGACGTAGTGTATCACCACCAATCGCTTCAAAAATGTCTGATACTTGAACAAAACAATTGGTATTAGTAAGCTTAAGTTCTTAATCTAAAACATATGCTTCTGAAGAGAATGTATTGTTTATTTTTTTGGTAAAAAGCAATTTTAATAACCTGATAAGTATATACTATCTATATATAAGAGAAAAAAGTGGGCTGCTGATTGTACCAATTACCAGAGGTACTACAGCAAGCTCAGAGTTTGATGATTTTGACAATAAATAAAACATTTAAACTGTATCTATCTGAAAGAAAAAGAGCGCGCGACGCGTGTTTACAAGGTTTCTCAGGTTCGCGAAAACCGCAAGGTTCTATATTTATATAACTCAGATACCCCGCAGTTGCAACACCCTGTAGAGTACGCCTAGAGCCTAAAAATTTAAATATTGCGTTTTGTACAAGGTGATTTTGAAATGCGGGTAGTTAATAGGGAATACAATAAAATTTTATAAAAATATTATTTTTATATACAGTGTGTCCCAGGGTAGGTGTTACAAGAAGACACCAAACATTTTTTTTTTAATTTTAAAGCGAAGTTTTGAAAAAATGATAGCATGGTACATAACTAATAAATACAAAATTTTACTCCAATTGGTATTATACAGGGCGAGTTATAACTAAAAATATAAAAAATTAATGCTGATCTATTTTTAACTATATTGTGAATCATTTTGATGGATCTTACAAAATATTTTATGCCCCTTGAAATTGCTTAAGTGTTTTTTTTGGGTTACTCGAAAAATTATATTTACTCTAGAAAATTTATTATTGTAAAGAATTATGTAAGGTATGAACAATTTAAATAGCATGATTATCAATTTCTTAAATTTTGAGCCGTAACAATAGCTGTAAATTTATCAAATATTGCTCGAAAAAGAATTCTTTATTAGTTAAGCCGTTATGTCATCTTATTTTTTGCGATTTTTTTAAACCATTCAAAAATTGTATTTTGACGACTCCTACCAGCGAACTAGTTTGAGTTAAACAAAAAATTACCAAATTAATATCAAAGAGCGTTAAATATGCCGTTAGTTTCATCAAATCAATGCACAATATAGTAAAAAGTGGCTGAGCATTAGAAAAAAAAACATTCTTTTTACATGCTATAATTCTAGGCAATGTACTTTTCCGTCCATGGCCTAAAATATTTTTGCTATGCTTTTCATATTTAATGATAACGTTTGTAAAAGTCAATAAACAATACATAAAAATTTGATACTATAGTTGATATAAGTAAATAATATACCAAGTTTAAATAATAATAATAATGTCTTAATGTACTTACCAAACTTGCTCGGGGGTGACTGAACGGACCGAGCAACAACCATCCAAGTTATGGAATGAATGGTGTGTGAATGGGAAGGAGTAGGGGTCAAGGCGTACAATAAGCCTTCAGGCTGCAGTGCACCACCTAGGGGGGCGGTCGTCGGCCTGGGTGGGATGACCCCGAAAGGGCGAAAAAAACTTACCAAATTAAAAGATCAAAACTATTAGATTTTAGACCAAAAAATTACTTTTAGAAAAAATCTAGTTGTGTTACTCACTATTTTAATATTGTTTTTTTTTACAGTCGCAGATAATTGTTATCTACATATATTCTTTTCCGTGTTTGTAGGGGTTGATTTTTAACTCAATGTTTATACAACACACGCTTTATTTTGTGTAAAAATTTATCTCCTTATGTTTTTTGAATTTGTTTTTTAACACTGTATAAATATTATTGATCTCTTAACTCTCTTTTTTATCTTTGGACAATCTACGAAGGCTGAAAGCCTAAATACTAACGTACCGTGGGTGTCTTAAGCAAGGTAAGAGGAAGTTTGTTAACACGGGACTTAAAAACTTGAAGATTTGGGGGAAATGGAAAGACCTCCGCTGGCAGTAGGGAAAATAAAATAACGAACGAAATGGGAAGTTCGGGGCCTGTCCAGTTGGACCGTATAGGGATGCATATGTGCGGCACCACGAGTTTCTCTGTTGGGAGCTGCAAGAGGAGGGACTATACTGGATAATTCATCGGAGCAGAAGCCGTAAAAGTATCTATAAAAGAGCGATAGATCTCCCACAGCTAGACAATGGGCAAGAATAGGAAGTCTTTGAGTAAGTAAAGGATCATTAATAAGACGAACAGCTCTTCTTTAAATGGCATCAAGAATGCTGAGGGTTGATGGGGATGCCATTCTCCAGACATGAGAACAATATTCCAGAGAGGATCGAATTTGGGACACATACAAAGTGTATAAATTGGAAGGAGAAAAATACTTTTGGCTCGGAAAAGAAATCCAAGCTTTTTAAAGCCGCCGTGATACAATGTGTTTATGCCAGTTAAGGTTATTCTCAAATGTGACGCCTGCAAGGTTGAATGTGCTCCTGCTCTGCAAAACCTGGCCACTCATAAGCAAAGAGTGAGTGTTTGATGATTTTTTCGCGACAAGGAACATGATTGTGTTTTGGATGCATTAATTTGAACGAGATTTTTGGTATTAAAGTCAAAAAATTATAAGACTTGTTACGTAAACCACAGTGCGCATATCCTGGTTTGCAAACCATGATTTTTATATTCAACAATCCTAATATTAAGAGAAAATATCAACCAATGTAAAATTTATTTAAAATTATTTTTTCAAATTGAAAATATTATTCCCTCAAAGCCCGTATTGATTTGACAACTTAAATATAAAATACGTTCCTGTTATCGAATGGAACGGTGAAATGATAGGCCATTATCGACGTCGAAAATAAGCACGCATGTCATCCATTTTATGATTTATATTGCCATTGTTTAATATCATCACATGTCGCTCTGCTCTATCCCGTCTATTTTTTACTTTTGCACTGTCACCACTAGCCAGATACCTGTCCATTTTTTATCTCCATTTTTAGCAATTTTAGCTTTTATTATTATATATTTTTTGGTTTATGCATTTTAGTTTGGCGTGTGTTTCCATTTTTCCATATTTTTATTAGAAGAAAAAAGTGATGATAACCTTTTAATTTCAGAAAACATATTTTCTTTTGATCGGACGGAAACCCACATATTTCTAATACATTTTCTTACCTCCAAAATGCATTATTTCTGTAGCTAGAAGGCGTTGCTAGGCGATGTAATTTGCTGGCAATAGTCGGGAATATTTTTCCGAGCACATATATAGTGGCGGCAAACTAATTGGAAACGATACTTAAAAAATAATTTAATAATTTTTATTTCAATGATACTTTTATTGTACTTTAACTTTTTCATTTTAATAACATAACACTCAGGCTAATTAACACTTTATGAATCCACATTCTTTTATCCATTCATAAATAGAATCAGACCCTTCCGACGTTGCCAAATGCTTTCCATATTTTGCATGGTATAACTGACGTTTAGTAGTCGTTTTTTTCTTACTTTTAGGACTTTAGGTTATGCATTTACAATTTTCATATTTTTTATATTTTTTCTCAAAAATATGAGAAAAAAATGTAATTTTTACTTAATTTTACATGTAATGTTTAGTTTTATTAACTCGTTTTACCAAATAAAAGTTATATATTGCTTCTAGGTAGGTAATTTTCAATGTAAAAATATTGTCAAAACAGTGTAATATAGCAGTGAGGAACAGTACATATCACACTAGTGTTACAAAGTAAAAATCACCCTAGTGTTGCAAAGTTGTTTTTTATTTTTTCTGTAAAGACAAACTTTTTGGTGAATAATTTGTGGTCGTAGGAAAAATAGTGTACAGTACTTGTGTGAAAATGACTTTCTTACACTCTCGGGTTTGTCGCACTCGGCTAACGCCTCGTGCTACAACATTCCTACTCGTGTGAAAATAGTCATTTTCCACACTTGTAATGTAATATACTATTGAATACTTTCAAATTAAAGTGAAATTTTCTAAGCGTATTTTTACTGGCAAAGAAGACACGGTACTTGAGTAAAATGAAAACGAATCAAATTCCAAAGACGGATTGCAGATGTATTTGTAAGTTTCTGGTAGCTACGGTCGTTCAACCAAAAAATCCTATTGATTTAATTTTAACCAAATTTTAAAACTAGTTATTCTCTTATTCAATTATACACTTATACTTAATAAACTGAAATACTGAACAGATATGCGGTAAGAAATAATGACCCTTTTTTTGTCTTTGTCTCAAAATAATTTGTGGTGGTTACTATATGAAAATGTTTTAATAATGTTGTTTTTATATACAAACTACTAAAACACGTTTTTATTTTAATAAAAAGAAAGTTTTTTAGTACAGTAAAATTTAAATTTACAAATATTTTGAATTTAAAAATAGTAGGGTAAAATATTCTTTGATGAATGCTTTCCAATTAAAGTGAAATTTTCTAAGCGTATTTTTCCTGGCGAAGAAGACACGGTACTTGAGTAAAATAAAAACGAATCAAATTCCAAAGACGGAGTCCAGATGTATTTGAAGTTTCTGGTAACTACGGTCGTTCAACCAAAAATCTTATTGATTTAATTTTAACCAAATTTTAAAACGCGACTTCTGATTGTGTTCAGCGACCGAAGAGCTCGTCAAAGTTTTATTTTATTCTTGCTTACAGTTGATAAAAGCACGTGCTTGGTCAAAAGAATGGATATATTTATAATTTTTTGTTTCAGTACGCACTTTTTACGTAACTTTTGTGTCTGAATCAACCTCAATACTATCAGCCGGATATCTTGCCAACTTTAACCGGCTTGATGGTTGCTCTTAACACAGCGGGATTACTCATCGTCATGCGCCATGAGAGGTTGCCTTTTTCGAGCTTTCGCCATCGGCTGATATAATGTCAAAACTCTTGACTCACGGCATGTTCAATATGGCTGATGTTTGTGATGTTGTGGTTTATTTGTTTGTGTTTATTCGGTTTATTTGCATGTGACCTGTGCTATAAATATAAATTGTGAAACGAACATTTGAGTTATTAAGTGCGATTGGTTTTTACATAGTTTATTTTGGAAACTAGTTACATTGTGTTTTATAAATAAACAAAATTAACAGCTTTATGTAGATTTATTTTTTAACCGAAATATTATATACATTACTCTTTGCTAGCGCAATGAACCAATAAGAGACGATTTCATATTAATGGCATCTCTTTGCTGGAGCCAGGCAATGGGTCGGGTGTCAGCATCCTCCATGACTCAAAGGTTTGGCGAACTAGACAGATAACCGGTTGAGCAATATTGACGAAATTATACTAAAAGCACGTAAGACGCAAGACGACTAAGCACACAAATAACTGACGCGGTGTGGCACACCCAGGTGTAGCAGTGTGTCTTGGGTTCAGTGCCGCTTGGGCAAACTATTATTAATTTTTACGAAAAGACAACCGTCAAATGTGTTTTCGAGTGACGAATACATGTAGTACTGTAAAAATTATGGGATTTTCTTGAAGAAAGAACGTGACTCGTATCAGAATCTGATGGAAGTGTTTAGGAGTAAGATTTTGCTGCGATAAATTACAACTGTCTTTGCATTCCAGGTAATGTGCATTCAGTATTGTGCAACTGACGGCATTTTGAGCTTGTTGACGGAACGTTCTCTATCTACAAACAGTCATCGGTATGTGGATATCGGGTAAAGTGGACCGAAGCACAGTGCGCACTGACGGAAGACTGAAATCTACTACGCTTTCTCGAGTATGAGTAATGTGTTAGCACTATACATACACTTTCAACTAAATAGGATCAAGAATAGGTCTACAATTTATTTGGTTGGTGAGTTTAGACGTGCTATTACATTTCTAACTAAGAGTGTACACTTCTTTGCATTTACAACCATTCTTTATGTAAATATGTAATTTCACAATAAAGTTTGTTTTCAAAAATAATTCTATTTAGCATTTTCATAGTTCTCGATTTCCCTAAAATGTACGCTGCATTTTTCCACGTTCACCTATTCCAATCTAAGCAAAAAATAGACTTCTACCAAATAGACTTTAATACACCATTAGCACTAAATTACCAATATTTAGTCATTAAAATTATTAATAAATTTCACTGGGTAAAATCAAAGCTGATGACCAATCCAGGGGCGTCTAGAATTTGCGCACTTCATTTTGCATTGTTTTAAAAATGATTTTTGTTAAAAGATGTACTTCCAAATGTTTTTTATTTAAAGTAAAAGAATTTACAACTTAATGATAATTAAAAACTGTTGTGTAAACGGTTGTTTTAATAATACAATAAACTGTATATCTCCGGCACTGAACAACATGGCCGAAAAATGGGAGATGTGACGTCATCAAACGTCCAAGCAACATAGCCGAATGTCGCGACCCTATATAGACCGACTCTGGTCTATATTATTAAATTATATGCACAACTTTAGGGTACCAAACAAAAAGAAATAATTATGCATTTTGTCCAGGTGACTAAACCAGAATTAAAAGGGTCAAAAGAGGTAAAATTTTATTAGGTGTCCAAACAAGGAGATCCCAAACAAAAGCACATTTTTTACTTACTTTTATACCACATTATACATACAGACTGTCCACGGATGGGGTTAACAAATTTTTGGTCCATTTGTCCACTTGGTAACCCCATTCGTGGACAGTCTGTACATTATATTCTACATAGAAGATAATTTACAAATTTTTTCTATATTTATTAGTATCGTTATTTTCACTGCTGACTAACCGTAGTATCCTCTAATTCGACCGAGTCAAACATGGAAAATAAAAGAAAACCAAAAATGCGTGTATAAATAAATTCCAACCCCGACAGTGTAAACATCAAATGTAGAAGGGTTGGGTGGGAAGAGACATTTCTGTTTTCTCGAACCGAGCTACGGGATTCTCGTGGGATTCCTTAAATGCCGATCTAACGGAGAAGTAAGGGAGATATAGAATGTTCAAAAGTTTATTTGGAAAGAAAATTACGGTCTGGATATTTTAAAAGCTTTATATAAACTTGGAGAAGAAATTTTATGTAGGATTTCGTTCAAATTTTATATTTTTGGAAAATTTGGTGTTTTATTACTGTCTACCTGGCTTTTAGGGCAAAGGTTGATTTAAACTTTTTAAAAATTTCACCTAAGGATTCACTTTTTAAAGATCAGCATTTTATTCTAAAACGCTCTGTATAGCTAGCTTAGACCTCGTCATACGGGAAGGAATTTTTTAAATCCGTATCTTATAAACGACTGCTTAAGTTAACTTATGCAATATACAGGGTGTTTATTTAAAAACTTTCCACTCAAGTTATCTTCGAAACGAGACAGATTTGAGAAAATCGCCGAAACACGTCAAGATATTTATTGAGGGGGACGTTTTTACAAAAAATTGGACGGCGCCCCTTTAACCCCTTAACCACCAGAGCCACCACCCCAAAATTCTTAACTGAGAAGGCTGGTCGAGTGATACATCATTTTAAAGCTCCTGATGAGTACTTTATAACCCTAGAATATGAAGTCAATATCTTCACCTATAACAAAATGGCGGTACTTTAAAAATTACCTAAATACCTGATTTGGATGTCATATTTCCGAAACTAATAAAGTTAGATATACTTAATGTGGTATTTTCTTAAAGCTCATTTAAAGATCTTTTAATGGTAAAATAATATACAGGGTTCTTAAATAAAAAATATGTACTTTTTCTTCTACCCTGTATATTACTACCAGTATCACCATTAAAAAGACCTTTAAAAGAGCTTTAAGAAAAACACCACATTAGGTACATCTAACTTTATTAGTTTCGAAATATGGCCATCCAAATTAGGTATTTAGGTAATTTTTAAAGTACCGCCATTTTGTAATAGGTGAAGATATTGACTTCATATTCTAGGGTTATAAAGTACTCGTCAGGAGCTTTAAAATGATGTATCACTCGACTCGCCTTCTTATTTAAGAATTTTGGGGTGTGGCCCTGGTGATTGAGGGTTAAAGGGCGCCGTCAATTCACTGTAAAACGTTCCCTCTCAATAAATATCTTGATGTTCGGCGATTCTCAAATCTGTCTCTTTCGAGATAACTGAGTGGAAAATGTTTAAATGAACACCACCCTGTATACCTTTTTAAGGCAAATGATGTTACAGAATAAGAACTTTATCCTAAAGTTAAATACAAAGTGCCTCAAAAATGTTTTGCTGTTGTAAATTTCTGCAATATACCGCAGGTGGTGCCGTCTAAATTTTACAAGAAAAATAAGAGCGGATTTTAATTCGCTCCTCTAAGAATTACAGTCCCAATGTTATGACAATACACCTATTAGGGGACGTCCATACATTACGTAAGGCATTTAGGGAGGAGGAGGGGGTCGAGTTAAATCTCACCCAATCTCACCGTAGGTGGAGGGTGAAGTCTGTGCAAATATGACGTCATTTTTCTTCCGCTAGAAACAGACAAAAGTTACCGAGATTTGGTCAAGTCCCCCAAATGTATCGTGTGATGCAGAGCTACTTTTTGGGTCAAGGGCCCTGTTTTTGCTTGTTAAAATTATTTCAAAAGACAAATCCATTTCGGTTTTAAAAAACTTTTTACATTTTATTTATTTCAGGGCGTATTGTATTGCAGCGCAACAGCACTTATTACCTTTTTAAATCTTACGAGATTGGGGATGGGAAAAGCTTATTACACGAAATCTCACTAGGGAGGGAAATCAAAAAATTAAAAAAAAACTCCTAAAGTAATTTGTGGACGCCACCTCATTAAAAAAATAATTTAATTAAAAAAAAAACCTAGAATCAGATTATACCGGGTGCTCACGAGATCACTTTCAGGTTGCCATTTTTTTATTTTTTATCGATAATAACAAAATTTGGTAAGGTTGTTAGACTAACAAAAAGACGATTTTAGGTGTACACGTTAGGCTTTTGCGACTTCCTTTTTGCGACTTCCGGTTTCACCGGAAATGACTGGAAGGCTTTAATTTTTAAATGGAACATCCTGTATATTTTTTGTTTTTGGATTCCTTGGATCATTTTAGTCGGAATACAATATTTTTAAAACAAATTTTTGTCATTTTATTTTCATATCAAATTTTTATTTTCTATCTAGAGTGCCATGATCATTCTGGAAATCACGCCTCATACTTTACTTACTTCTTCAGAAAAATACAGCAATTGATTTTATCTTGTTAAAACTTTTTTACTAGAGGGCTCTAAACTTCACCTTTTGCTGTTTTTTTGCCCTTGCTCAAAAGACCAAAATAGGACCATATCACTTTCATAATATTTCTCTAAATGCAGTATTTTCAAGCGAATCCAACGATGTAAAACAACTAAGACACGTTACTTCATCTTCTTTTAAAAAACAACATTTATTATGTAGGTAAATGATCTCTTTGATACTGAATGTGCGTACGTCGCAATTTATCAGTAGCTGCCATGCAAACAGAAACGAATAGGATACGTTACTATTTATTTCTTTAACTTTTAACGGAACACAAGCAATTGTTTTTACAACATATTCTATTAGTTTCTGTTTTCATGGCAACTACGATAAATTTTGACATATCCTTCAGTATCAAATAATTTACTTACATGTTAATTGTTGTTTTTTAAGAAAACAATGTAAAATGTTTAAGTGTTTTACATTGTTGGATTCGCTGTGGTACTGCATTTA
>JACEGR010009406.1:0-26930 GCA_014170235.1 Listronotus bonariensis
TTTTCAGTTTTAGAAATAAATCACTGGCGTAGATAAGGGGGGGTAAAGGGGCTATTACCACCCCCCAGGATGCTTTCCTAAAGTCCTTTTTTGGTAGTTACATACACAAAACGACACGTTTTGTAGGGTAGGCCACATATGAAGAGCAGATTTGTTTCTGTTGTTACCTGACGACTTTTTTATTTTTAGTTGTCATGTACTCTTGAAGGTCCATTACCACCCCCCACAAAAATGAAATTACCTAAGCCAGTGAAATAAATACATCATGTACACAAGTCTGTGTGCATGATGTCTCATAGACTCATTTTTTGTTGGAAACTTCCTCCTCTTTTAGGATATTTTTTCAAAATTTCCTGTTAACATTTTTTTAATATTTAACACACCGTAGTTTAAAAACTAAGACGTTTAGGATATATGTTTATATGAAGTTTTGTTCTTATTTTCTGTTGTAGAATCGACCCGTAAAGTTTGTCCTTTACCTACATACATACAGGGTGTCCAGTAACTCAAACGACAAACTTTACGGGGCGATTCTACAATAGAAGCTAAGAAAATTCATATAAACATATATGTCCTAAATGTCTTAGTTTTTGAACTACGGTGTGTTTAATATTTAAAAAATACTTTTTTTAATTACTACTAAGACGTTTGGGACATCTGTTTATATAAAGTTTTTTCTTATTTTCTGTTGTAGAATCGTCCCGTAAAGTTTGTCGGTTGATTTACTGGACACCCTGTATGTATGTAGGTAATTTGATTGAAATTGATGAAAACTTTGATGTCTATTGGTGCCTAAACGGTGGGGTTTATCTACTTTAATAAAGAGTACCTTGAGTATTATTTAAGTTTTTGATTGTCTGTAATATGGCGCCTAGCTTTGCAATATCTGTCAAAATAAAAAAGTTATGATGTAAATAAATTTTAAGTTTTAGGTACGGTGCCCTCTGGCGGTATTTAAAAAAGTACTTTTGCCTTAAAATTTTAGAATCTGCAAAGCTTGATTTGTGTGCCAAATATCAACTGGATTGGTTAAAAAATAAATACAATATGGCGAAAAACCAAAATAAAAATTGAACTTTGACGGCTTGTAACTCGAAAACGAAAGACATTTTGAAAAAATTTATATGAAGCTCTACCCTTATTTTGTCAAGTAGAATCACCCCTTAAGTTTTGTAATCGATTTTTAAATCACCCTGTATAAAAAATATGTTAAACGATTTTATTGTACTAAAAGGTAAAAAATAATTCGGTAAGTCCTAGCTACCAGATCGCACCAATCTTCTCATTAACTATAACAAATAATAAAATCGTTGGGCACTTGAAATTTCTATCATAATATTTACTCCCGATACGGTACGCCCAACGGTTTTATTATTTCTCTGATCAATAACCCAGATTGATTAGAAGATTGGGACGATTTGGTAGCTAGGATTTACTCAAATTATTTTTTAGATCTTAGTACAATAAAACCGTTTAACATTTTGTTGCCACATACATTTTTTTTTAAAAACCCATGTAAAACCACCGATGCATAATACAAAGAGAACAAATAAATAGTAATATGCTAATTACTAGCAGTTAGTAATGCATATAAACTTTCTAAACGTAGGCTACCACAACACTTTATCTTGTAGAAGAGTTATAGGTACACGTTATGAGACAAGAGATAGTCGTTAGTTTCTATGGTTCATACTCCCAACTCCTACTACCATAGCATAGGTGAACGAACTGGGCACTTGGTCACTATACCATCTGGGTCTGCACGATTACCATAACTGCGACCTCGAGTTCCGCGATTCTATTAACAGTTAAATCGTGATTGAATAAAGAACTATGAAAAAATGATCCGCTAGATTTTAATTTGAAGATGATGGATCAAAAATTTTGATAAGATGGATGTTTGGGACGTTAAACTTGTTTTTTTTTTTGATTGGGAGTTAGTTTAGGTTGTTTGATAGTCACTTTTTGCTAGGTATTGTTTCTTGTTACGGTAAAAAAACTGTTTTTCACGGACAGGGTCGGTAAAAAGAATTTCAACTCTTAAACATCTTTAAAACAACAATGAATGCCCTAGAGAACTTTTTTTTAATTGAAATATGGGATCCACATCAAATATAATGTGTCATTCTTATTAAAAGCCAGCCATAAATAATAAGTAAATTTAAAGTGATTCAGCATTTTTGCAAAATTATCCATATAAGTATTCAAAAACTATAGTCAGTTGCCATGTTTTTACTCTGCATTTTTTTATTCAAGACTTTCAGATGCCTCTAAATATAAAATAAAATCAGATATTTTTGCGAAATTTGTGATTTGACGATACAAGTGGGGAATTATACTGGACAATTCCTCGGAGCAAAAGCCATGCACCTATAAAAGAGCGATAGATCCCCTACAGTCTGACAATGGGCAAGACAAGGAAGCCTCTGTGTAAGCAAAGGTTCGTTAATAAGGCGAATAACTCTTCTTTGGAGGAAATTAAGAATGCTCAGTGTTGTGGGAAACGCCATTCCACAGATATAAGAACAATATTTCAAAAGGGTTCTGATTTGGGATACATACAAAGTGTATAAATTATAGAAGAGAAAACCAAACTTTTTTGAATCTGCCGTGGCTATAGATACAATGTGTTTATGCAAGTTAAGGTCCTTTTCAAATGTGACGCCCACAAGAATAAATGTGCCTTTGTTCTGCAGAATTAAGTCGCTAATAGGTAGTAAAGCATAAGTATTTGACGAATTTTCCGTCACATGAAACATGATTGTGTTTTGGATATTGGATGAGATTTTGACGCTCCAATCCAATATTAGATTAAGGTCCTGTGAGAGATATACTGCATCGCCCTGCGTTTTCTATACAAGTCTTGCTTAGAGATTGGTTTGAGAATCTGGAAACTGAAGTGAAGGCTTCTATCGTCACCTAAACTCTGAAGGGAATTTATTGTGGAGAAGAGAAGATCGTTGATGTGAAGAAGAAACAAAGTTATTGCCATTACTGAGGCACCCCACCATTAATTTGGTGGAAACTTGAAGAGTGACCATTGACAATAACTGATTTATGTCAATTAGAAAAAAATAGAGAGCCATGAACAGAATTTTGTTGGAAGCCAATAAGCCGAAAGTTTATTGAGGAGCGCCTGGTTGAAAGCTTTGGATATATCAAGAGCAACGACGTGGGAATCACCTAGAAACTCAAGAGACTTTTTCCACTTGTGAGATACGAAGGAAAGAAGATTGGCTGTAGTTCTCTTGTGAGAAAATCCATATTGCCTGTCATGCAAAATTTTGGGTTTTTCTAAGTAATTAAGAATTTCTGCGTTTCTTCATTATTTTACAAAGAACTGAGAGGAGTGAATGATCCTGGAATAGGTTGAAGACGTGCAGCTTTTCAGCTTTCCGGAAATCGTTTTTTCGCGCCGAAAATTCTGAAACTTCACTAACCTATATACCTACACACATAAAAACTGCGCACAGCCACTTAACGTTGATACTTTACTTCCTGTCTAACTTCAGATAAACATGGCGTATGTAGGTGTCCCCTTGTGTGAATCCATCACACTTACCCCTACTAGAGATCTTTAGCTTTTAAATGCTTTGTAAGAATAAATTTCAGGCGAGTATTTGTAGAAACACAAAAGCTATAAACCCTATAAATCTCATCCCACGTGACGGCCTGCACCTAAAGAAACTGTCACGCCTTATAAGCTATTAATAATAATAACCTACTTCTGATGAGATGAAGTCTTTTGTCTGTCCTGCAGCTTGCACCGGGAAGTAAATTCTGATGCTACGTTCTTAAATGTTGTTTAGTTGCCATTTTGCTTCTTTGAAAACTATTAAATTTTTGTTGTTTGTATCTAATATTATTAACTCCTAAGTCCTGGGAGAGCGCTTTCAATAAAACCATTTCCAGTTACCAGTCTATTTTACAAGTGGGAGTTATAACTAGGAAGATTATACCATATAAGTAAAATGGGACATTGGTGGGTACTGACGTAAAACTAACCACGGATTCGTGTTGAGAACGCGAAAATTTTCGATATACCGGGTGATGCATCGCCGGGCGGGACATAGGAAATCCCATGTAATTTTTAATGGGATCCATTATTGGCTCCCCTAATTATTTTAGAGAAAAATTCTATTGAAGTTTATTGAAGAGCATGCAAATCTACGTCCATGGTAAAAACTTTAGATTTTTCGGTTAACCCGTTTACTAGTTAGATGCTAATATATTTTTAAAAATTGGTACATTATTATCGCCTCATATTTATGAACAACAATAAAAATACCAGTTAGCATGACATAACGTTGTCATTTTGAAATTTAGTGCTTTATTATTATCAAAAAATAGTAGAGCAAAAAGATTAACCATGAGTTATACTACTGAAGAAAAAGTATTGATGATTAAATGGTACTATCAAGGAAATAGGTACCAAAAGGTGTCAGACATGTTCGCTGCTCAGTATCCGAATAGACCGATACCCGGAAAATCAACAGTCGATGGGACTATCAAAAAATTTGAGACCAAAGGCACAGTGATAAATAACTGCAGATGTGAAGCTAGGGAGTATCAAAGAGAAGAAAATGTAAGAGATGATAGAGACTTGGAAATTTTATTGCACGTGGAAGAAAACGAAGGGAAGGTGAGTACAAGGAAACTTCAGGATATCATAGGAAAAGATCAATCAACAGTGCTTCGGATTTTGAAAAGGCATAAATACATTTCATACAAATATGAAAGACATGAAGAGCTAAGGGATGGGGATGTGTACGATTTTTTGATAATAATAAAGCACTAAATTTCCAAATGACGACGTAATGTCACGCTAACTGGTATTTTTATTGTTGTTCATAAATATGAGGCGATAATAATGTAACAATTTTTAAAAATATATTAGCATCTATCTAGCAAACGGGTTAACCGAAAAATCTAAAGTTTTTACCATGGACGTAGATTTGCATGCTCTTCAATAAACTTTAATAGAATTTTCCTCTAAAATAATTAGGGGAGCCAATAATTAAACTCATTTAAAATTACATGGGATTTCCTATGTCCCGATCGGCGATGCATCACCCGGTATACATATGTTTTATCAATTTTATGCATCATTATAAGATGTTTAAAAACGGAGCAGCTTTATATCAAAAATCTTAGTTATTTTTTTTGTTTTGAAATTGGCTATTAAATAAAAAAGTATAATTTAAAAAAATGTAGCTCGTCGCTTTTGACGAAATTTTTGTAAATTTCTTCTTTATACACCGCGTAGAACAAAAACAAACAAAAAAAAGTATAAAATGGCAACAGCTATCTTTCTCTAAAACTTTACCACAAAACGGCAAAAACCGCATTTTTTTAGTTTTTAAAACGTAATAACGATTTGGAATTTACCAAAAAAATCCGTTGTTGTTGAATTGAGCAGCAGTTTAGTTGGGGATCAGACGTGTAGGCATTGCATTGGTTACTATTATTAATTCATCTGCAAGTCAATATCTGAACTTCAACAATCAACGACAAAATCAACGATTTGCATGGTACTATGTTCAATTTATATATAGAATATAGAATAATAGTCGACCTACTTTATGATGGCTTAAGTAAATAAATCAAATCAAACTTCTTTAGATGTATTACCAGTTAATCAATAGCAGTAACACTGAGGAAGATGTGAAAAACCGATAATTCTTTAATTTTTACCTGAAAATTCTTTTAGTGTATAAATATTAAATACTACTAAAATCATTTTCCCAAAAATAGTAATTTTTGAAAATTTGATAAATCTCAAGACGAAAAATAAAATTAAAATACATAAGTTTTAACTTCCAATTTGTTGACCATTGCTGCATTTTTCTTTTAGGAAAAATGATATTTCAGTCTTAGATATTAATTAATTTGAAAAATTAGTTTTAAAGTAAAAATTTTACCCACTGGGCTTACAAAGATATTTTTCTTTTTTCTTTTTTTGTTTCACCATCTTTTATGATATTTGGTAATTGTTCACAAACTGAACGCATCGCCGATGTTAATGAAATTTGGTAAGTATACAGGGTTTTTAGAGCGCTGATCACGAATCTGAAAAATTTTTAGTCGGAGACGTTTCATTTTCTAGATATCCGTAATCAAATTTAAAAACAAGTTGACCTTATTTTCAATATATTCCCCCATATTGTTGCAAACAATTCTTAATTGAAGGCTAAATTGATACTCAATATTTGAAACTATTTTTTCTATTTATTTTACCCACGCGCCTCCAAAACACCCTTGTATACCAAATTTTAGTCGGCCATGCGTCTGTTGTAAACAATAACCCTATAAAGTTGTTTCTTCTTCACATCAACGACCTTCTCTCGTCCACAACTAATTCCATTCATAGTTTTGTCGACGATAGTACCCTTCACTCCAGTTTTCAGGTTCCTAAACCCATCGCTAAACCTGACTTGGAAAACAAACGCAGAGCGATGCAGATCTCTCTTTCGCAGGATCTTAATTTAATATTGGATTGGGGCGCCAAAAATCTCGTCCATTTTAATGCATCCACAACACAATCATGTTCCTTGTCGCGAAGAGTCATCAAATACTCATCCTCTACTTATGAGCGGCCAAGTTTTACAGAGCAAAGACACCTTCAATCTTGCTGGCGTCACATTTGAAAGTAACCTGAACTGGCATAAACACATTGTATCTATAGCCACGGCAGCTTTAAAAAGCTTGGATTTCTCTTTCGAGCCAAAAAGTATTTTTCCGCTTCTAATTTATACATTTTATATGTGTCCCAAATCTGACCTCCCTTGGAATATTGTTCCCATATCTGGGGCATGGCGTCCCCCACAACCCTAAGCATTCTTGATTCTATTCAAAGAAGAGCTATTCGTCTCATTAATGATCCCTCACTTACAGAAAGGCTTCCTTCTCTTGCCCATCGTCGGGCTGTGGGTGATTTATCGCTTTTTATAGGTACTTCGATGGCTTCTGCTCTGAAGAATTGTCCAGTATAGTTCCTCCACTCACGGTTCCCAACAGAGAAACTCGTGGTTCCGCGCGTATGCATCCCTATATACGGTCCAACTGGACAGGCCCCGAACTTCTCACTTTGTTCGTTCTTTTATCCCTAGAGTTTCTAGATTGTGGAACCTGCTGCCCGCGGAGGTCTTTCCTTCCCCCCAAATTTTCAGGTATTTAAGTCCCGTGTCAACAAACTCCCTCTTACCTCGCTTAAGACACCCACGGTACGTTAGTATTTAGGCTTTAAACCTTCGTGGTTTGTCCAAAGATATTATTTTCTTTATTTTTTTAATGCCTTTACACAGTATACAGGTATGTACAAGTAGTTCTTAAGGTACTCTTACATGCACAATTACTGGGTGCGATTCTTCATCACAAAGACTGTTGAGAATTCCTCACCATCTGTGGCTAAAAATAGCTGCACAAGAAGAAAGTTCGTTGACTTGTTGATGAAGCAATTTGTGTGCTGCATTAAAAAATATCTGGGTCAAGTTTTTTGTTTTTCTTTATTCTTTGTGCGGACTTAATTAATTTTTTAGAAAAGAAACAAAAATAAATCTCTTCAGGGGTTGTCGTAAAATAAATGGATTATTTACGTCGGAAAGCAGTGGTGTGTATAAGATGATTTTTCTGGGGATCAGCCTAATCTTATTTTGTTTCTGGATAGTTTAGGCTTTTTAAAGATAAACTTTTTACCACCATTTTTTTCATCTTTGCGACAGCAGATATTTTTTATATGCTTATGCCTACGTACTATTCTTGCACACAGAAAAAAATGTCTTTTTTTAAGCAAATACAAGGTTTTAAAAATATGCATTCTTTTTGAATAGTTGTGCTTTTAAACCAAGATTTATTTCTTACTTTAAAATAATAGTGGTTCTTAAACTGGGAGAAAAAATACTTTAATGTATGTCTTTAATGTAAAAGAAATTCTTTAAATTAAAATATCCTTAGTATTATTTTAAGAATATCAGAATCAAGAAATAAGAACCTAAAGATTTATGATTTAAGCGCTTTAATATCTTAAATATAAGTTTTAAGATTTTAAACAAAAGAAATATTAAATGTTTCTATCAAAATATTAATGAATTTTCTTTAAAATAATAGGTTCCTATTTTATGAACCTATACCAAAATCTTTAACCTTTATGTCAAAGAACCTATTTCTTTAATATAAATATTTACTGAATTATGCTTTTTAGTACGGTATCAACGGTACGATTATATCCTACCGTCGAACAACGAAAGTTTTTTTTTATAAGATACACTTATGTTATTCGTATTATTCAACTTGGACCCGGGACAGCCAGTTTGAAAAGTTCTATGAGGTTCGGCAAAACGTATTATCGATGGAGAAGAGAGGTCTCGGTGAATGACATGATAAGCATGAATTCCTCTCTTAACTATCAAAAAGAGAACTAGTTGTTTATTTAATATAATTATCTTAATTGAATTAAATTTTATTTCAGTCTGTGGTATTTACTATCTTGTCTTAAAGAAAGAATCTGTCAGTGGAAAAGCGCTCGATGTTTTTAACGGAATACATCGTTCTTTAATGTAGACCAATTGGGGTCACTAAATAAAATAAGGTTATTTTTATTACAAAAGCGCCTTCTTTTGAATTTAGTACGCCAAGCTGAAAACATATTTTTTCTGTTTGAGATCCTATTTCTTTAACACATATGAAAGTCACAATTCTCTCAAATTAAATCTAAGGCTTTTGTTTTAAGATATCTTTTTTTTTTCAGTGTGGTCATTCGCATCTTTTAGGACCGCACCCATTTGTAAAAAATTATCATAAGTTGCGAGAGATTCTATAAGATTTAAATGAGCATGAATACCGCCCCTAACTACCGTGGGTGTCGGGTTATTAGATGTTTAACCCATCTTTTCCACTGTTCCGTCAAACTTGTCTGAGCACTAAAAGATACAGTTCCCACCCAGTCCATCAGTACCCG
Organism: Listronotus bonariensis; assembly: GCA_014170235.1. Taxonomy (NCBI): domain Eukaryota; kingdom Metazoa; phylum Arthropoda; class Insecta; order Coleoptera; family Curculionidae; genus Listronotus; species Listronotus bonariensis. Next base: position 8,957 of record JACEGR010009406.1, read on the forward strand.
AAATATGTCAATTTTGAGCCTGATGGTTTCGTGACTGTACCATCTTTGGCAAAATCTTTTAAAATTCCATGTAAATCATTGTGGTAAACTTGTCCGACAAAAAAGTGACGCGTTTGCCCAGTTCGACACTCCAAACATGTCAAAATTGACAGGCTCGGTTAAGGGAGACTCTTTGTTTGACCTCCGGACAGTGCGGACGTGCGTAGAGGACTACAAAGTTCTTCCCGGAGTGGCGGCTAGAGGTGTCGTACGAACGTTTTTACCTTCGGGGATCAAGGAAAGATTTACGCTAAATTGACGGCATCTTTCTTCTGGATCTAAGCGCTGTGAGCGAAGATTCCTATAAGCTGATGGTATCCTGTTTGGAGGTGAACACGAGGTATTTCTCAAATGGCGGGAAATAGATGGGCGTGCCATGGGAACTGTCAGTAGTGAAAGTGAAGGTTATACATAACACCAGTAGCAGATCTTGGTTTGACAGCCGACAATTTATGCATTGAATCGATTGTTGAATTATTTGTTTTCTTTTGGAATTTCTGGGAGCTACGAGCTCGATTATCCAGATTTTTCGCCGACGAAGCCCTGGAAAGCATAGTCCGGAAGGGGAGAGCTGGTGGATTGGACCTGAAGGGACCAAAACCAAGAAAAAAAATAGAGAGAGAATAGAGGCTTGGTTAAGGCGCCGGTTCCATATATGACGGTATGAATATTCGTGATAGACACGTCAAAAGACAACCCCCCCCAAATAGGTTTTTAAAGAGGTATTATCATAAAGTCCATTTCATTGCTTATAGGCACTATATTATTCAGACGATCCCTTTTTACTTCTTATCTATTTTAAAAAGTAGGCTATGGCGTTAAAATGCAGAACAATTTTATTGTGACAGCACTCTTAACCAAAATTGTTAATAATTGACATGTAGTATGTCGGTAAAGTCGAAAACTCAAAACAAAAATGATTTTTATTGTCTGATGGTGATGTATCGCATAAATTGGAAAAGAATAATATAAAGTAAATTATTAATGGGTCCAAAATAAGAATAACTATTCATATGATTAATTCTTAAGGTAGGACTATTTTTAGCTAATTATTTTCCTTTTGAATGTTTTTCTACCAAATTTGTATTTGTGGCCTTTAGTGAAAAGTAAACTATAGTTGCAAACTCTTTTGGGATATTTTTATATAAATTAATTTATAATTTTTTTTGAGTTTTGAATACTGTAATTATTTGATAGGCTTAACTACATAGGTATATATGTATTTATTACAGTATAAAAGTAATTTTCTAGAAACCTGCGGCAACTCCGATTTTAACGAAATTTGGTATACGAGGGTTTTTGGGGCGCTGATCACGAATCTGAAAGAATTTTTTGGCGGAAACGTTTCGTTCTCGAGATATTCATCATCAAAGTTCAAATTTGAACTAAGCTTATTTTTACTATATTCCCCTTTCTTTTTGCACACAATTTTGATTTAAAGCTAAAGTGTCACAAAACATTTGATTTTCACCTTTTAAAACCCCGTTTTTCTACGTTTTTACATTATTTTTGCATTAAATTGCGTGGCTTTTTTTTTTTGATAATGCGGCAACCATACATAGACATAGGCCTTCATGGCACACTGGGATTGAAATGATTCAAAGTATAGCTATGCAATTTAATGCAAAAATAATTTAAAATACGTTAAAAAACGGGGTTTTAAAAGGTGAAACTCAAATATTGTGTTCCACTTAAGCTTTAAATCAAGAATTGTGTGCAAAAAGAAGGGAGAATATTGTAAAAATAGAATTAGTTTAAATTTCAAGTCTGATGATGAATATCTCAAGAACGAAACGTTTTCGCCAAAAATTCTTTGAGATTCGTGATCAGCGCCTCAAAACCCCGTATACCAAATTTCGTCAAAATCGGAGTTGCCGCAGGTTTTTAGAGAATTACTGTATAAAGTATTTTTGTCTTTCTTTTTTTTAATATTTGGTACCAAAAATAAAAATTTTAAGCAATGTAAGTAGGTACTACAAAAATGGGTAATTTTCTAGAAACATGCGGTAACTACGATTTTGACGAAATTTAGTATAAGGGTTTCTTTCGGTGTGCTGATCACGAATCTGAAATATTTTTTTGGTGGAAACGTTTCATTTTCTAGATATCCACCATCAAAGTTAAAATTTAAACTAAGCGTATTTTTACGATATTCCTCCTTTCTTTTTTTTATCTTTGGACAATCCACGAATGCTGAAAGCCTAAATACTAACGTACCTCGGGTGTCTTAAGCAGGGTAAGAGGAAGTTTGTTAACACGGGACTTGGAAAATTTGAAGATTTGGGAGGGAAGGAAAGACCTCCGCTGGCAGTAAGTTCCACAGTCTAGAAACTCTATGGATAAAAGAACGAACGAAATGGGAAGTTCGGGGCCTGTCCCATTGGACCGTATAAGGATGCATACGTGCGGCACCACGAGTTTCTCTGTTGGGAGCTGCAAGAGGAGGGACTATACTGGATAATTCGTTGGAGCAGAAGCCGTAAAAGTATCTATAGAAGAGCGATAGATCTCCCACAGCTCGACGATGGGCAAGAGAAGGAAGTCTTTGAGTAAGTAAAGGATCATTAATAAGACGAATAGCCCTTCGTTGAATGGCATCAAGAATGCTGAGAGTTGTAGGGGATGCCATTCCCCAGACATGAGAACAATATTCCAGAGAGGGTCGAATTTGGGACACATACAAAGTGTATAAATTGGAAGGGGAGAAATACTTTTGGCTCGGAAAAGAAATCCAAGCTTTTTGAAGCCGCGGTGGCTATAGATACAATGTGTTTATGCCAGTTAAGGTTATTCTCAAATGTGACGCCCACAAGGTTAGTCCCCGCTCTGCAAAACCTAGCCACTCATAAGCAAAGGGTGAGTGTTTGATGATTTTTTCGCGACAAGGAACATGATTGTGTTTTGGATGCATTAAATTGAACGAGATTTTTGGCGCTCCAAAAATCTTTTGTACACAATTCTTGCCTTAAAGCTAAAGTGGCATACAATATTTGATTTTTACCTTTTAAAACCCTGTTTGTCTATGGATTTTACACCTTTTATGGATAAAATTGCAAAAGTTCACTTTAAAAATGCTGCGACCATGTACGCAGATGTTGTCGCTATTTTTCCACTCATATTTTTTTACAAAATAGAAAAAGCTAGCTACATTTTTGTTAAGCAAAAGATAAATCATTAAAATCCGGAAATTTAATAGGCTTGACTGATTAAAATATGAATGATTATTATGGCGAAATAAATGAAACATATAAAACATAAGTAAAAACATGTATTTTAAGAAAAAAAAATAACAAGTATATTTTTCTATAAACGGTACATTTTTCCACTGAAGAACCCAACGTTTTCAGGTTCAGGTATCATTTTTCGCCACAAAAGATCTACAGCAGATCTTTCCTTCGTATCACACTGCTGGAATAAGTCTCTTGAATTCCTAGGGGAGTCCCAGGTCTGGTATGCCGCACTTCTTAATAAACTTCCCTCCTATGGTCTTTCAACCAAACTCTGTACTTGGCTCTCTAGTTATCTATCTGATATATCAGTTATTATGAACGGCTATTCTTCAAGCTTTCACCAACTAAATGCTGGAGTGCCTCATGGCTCAGTTCTGACACCAACATTGTTTTTTCTTTCCATCAACGACCTTCTCTTGCCCACAACTAATTCCATTCATAGTTTCGCCGACGACGGTACCTTTCACTCCAGTTTTCAGGTTCCTAAAACCATTACTAAACTTGATTTGGAAAACAAACGCAGAGCGATGCAGGTATCTTTCGCAGGGTCTTAATTTATTATTGGATTGGGGCGCCAAAAATCTCGTCCATTTTAATGCATCCAAAACACAATCATGTTCCTTGTCGCGAAAAGTGTCATCAAATACTCATCCTGTACTTATGAGCGGCCAAGTTTTACAGAGAAAAGACACCTTTAATCTTGTGGGCGTCACATTTGAAAGTATCCTTAACTGACACAAACATATTGTATCTATAGCCACGGCAGCTTCAAAAAGCTTGGATTTCTCTTTCGAGCCAAAAGTATTTTCCCCTTGTAATTTATATACTTTGTAAGTGTCCCAAATCCGACCTCCCTTGGAATATTGCTGTCATATCTGGGACATGGCGTCCCCCACAACCCTTGATTCCATTCAAAGAAGAGCTATTCGTCTCATTAATGATCCTTCACTTACAGAAAGGCTTGCCTCTCTTGCTCATAGTCGGGCTGTGGGGGATTTATCGCTTTTTTATAGGTACTTTCATGGCTTCTGCTCTGAAGAATTGTCCAGTATAGTTCCTCCACTCACGGTTCCCAACAGAGAAACTCGTGGTGCCACGCGTATGCATCCCTATACGGTCCAACTGGACAGGCCCCGAACTTCCCACTTTGTTCGTTCTTTTATCCCTAGAGTTTCTAGATTGTGAAACCTGCTGCCCGCGGAGGTCTTTCCTTGCCCCTAAATCTTCAAGTATTTAAGTCCCGTGTCAACAAACTTCCTCTTACTTCGCTTAAGACACCCACGGTACGTTAGTATTTAGGCTTTTAGCCTTCGTGGTTTGTCCAGAAAAAAAATCAACAGAATAAGAACTAACCAGAACTAACCATACATGTTGGTTGTAAGGGACTCTTTGATGAAAACTTACATTTTGTAGGACAAATAATTTTTCGATTACTTTAGATAATTATCTTGAAAATAAACAGAAAAGTCCCTGTTAGTAATAAATATTTGATATTCGTCAAATCAACACATTTAATTCCTGCTACCCCTGTAAACTACCACCTACGGAAATTGCTGTAAGGAAAAAGATAGGCGTCTCATCAAAATGAAGCTACTCACGAAAAATAAGCTTGTTAGTAATGACTTGTAACATAGAGTAAGGAAATTATAAGAGTTATCTTGGAATAGCCGATTTAAGGACAGGTCATGCGAAAACTCCCAATATAATTTTATTCGTTTCTCGTTGAAATACCGCCAGTTAGTCATTTCAGTAAGCTTACGTGTCTCCCCAGCGCTGATGTTACACGAGGCGAGGCTTGGACCGACGCCAGCCTGCCGCAAAAGCGGTACGAAAATTTTAGCATGACATGATTTCTCTTATCCGTAGGTATGTTACTTTATGCTTGTAAAAATGGTCCAGGGATCTCTAACTAATAGTACAGATAAGAAATAAAAAGGAAAATTCTTTTCTGTCTATTTCTTTTTCTATCGAGTTACAGAGTACGGGAGCTGATTATTCTAATGCACATAAAACGTTTAAACGCAACGTATATTCCAGACGTGATTGACATACGGTTTTATAGCTTTATTTCTTTAATGAATGTGTCAGAGTGTGAAAGTGTTTAGTAGAAGGTCGCTTCTTATCACATATTATTATTATCACTTATCTTATTATATCCCAACAGAGGTATTGTTGCTACTATTTAATTTAAGTAACACCTAAATATTGTAAAGATCTTGTCAGTCAGTGTAAACAAAGTGTTTTGATGGGTTTTTACTAAAGTAACCGAAATAAACTACTAAATTATTTTTATAAGAACAAAAATGAACAATGGCCAACAATATATTTTCATCTGTGGTTTCAAGTAAAGTATTGGTAAGGCCCGTGTCATAGTCTAAAGGTAAGTAGAGTGGTCCAAACACAAGACTATACACTATACCGGGTGATGCATCGCCGGGCGGGATATAGGAAATCCCATGTGATTGTTATTGGGGTCAATTATTGGCTCCCCTAATTATTTTAGAGAAAATTCTATTGAAGTTTATTAAAGAGCATGCAAATCTACGTCCATGGTAAAAACTTTAAATTTTTCGGTTAACCCGTTTGCTAGTTAGATGCTAATATAGGCCAATACCATTTCCATTAAAAGCATTGTGTAAATATTCCCGAACAGCCAGGGTATTATGTGTTAAAACCAACACAGATTTGTCGAAACGAGGACGCAATATCCACAGAAAGTAAATGTTTGGGCGGGGATTTTCGGACAATTTATTATTGGACCATTTTTTCCTAATCAAAATTTGAATGCAGAATTTTATTTGGAACTACTCGAAGAACTAATTTTACCCGCTTTAAATGATGTATCCAGGGAAAATCAGGAAATTTGGTACCAAATGGATGGCTGCCCGGCACATAATACCCTGGCTGTTCGGGACTATTTACACAATGCTTTTAATGAAAATGTTATTGGCCTACATCACACCATAAATTGTCCAGCCAGGTCTCCTGATATTTCGCCAAATGACTTCTTCCTCTGGGGCCATTTAAAAAGCATGATATACAAGGATAAAAATTACTCTAATCTAGATGAGTAAAAATGCTATTTCTGCAGAATGCAATAAAATTTCAATTTACCAGTTATCCAATGTAAGAAGACAATTTTATGAACGTCTGGGTTATTGTCTAGCAGTCAATGGAGGAATATTTCAAAAATGTTCTTAAATTTTAAGTTTATTTCCAACATATTAATTATTGTAATAATATTAATAATTTATTGAAGCATGTAAATATTATGAATGTCATAAGTTCTTGAAATTTGTTACTGAAGTTTAGTTTAACTTAACTTAATTCGTTTGTATAAATACAACTTTAATATTTTCACTGTACGCTAACTGGTATTTTTATTTTTGTTCATAAATATGAGGCGATAATAATGTAACAATTTTTACAAATATATTAGCATCTAACTAGCAAACGGGTTAACCGAAAAATCTAAAGTTTTACCATGGACGTAGATTTGCATGCTCTTCAATAAAATTCAATAGAATTTTCTCTAAAATAATTAGGGGAGCCAATAATTGACCCCATTAAAAATTACATGGGATTTCCTTTGTCCCGCCCGGCGATGCATCACCCGGTATAGAATACCAATCTCTTAAAATTAAAAATAAAATTTAATAATACACAATTAAATTCGGAATTTTTTAAAAATATTTAAAAAAACTCACTTTTGGAAAAATAAATAACAATGTGATGTAAGTTTGAAATTTAAGACAAAATTGGCGCAGTTAAGGCCAACATTTGAAAGCCATAATCTTTAAAAAATAAATGTAAGATATAGTTCTTCCGTGTGATAATAAATATTACTTAATATTTTTTTAATTTTATTTTTTTATAAAGTACCTCCAAATGAATCACCCTTTACAAGGGCTCGGTTCTTGTTAGTTGTATAGCAACTGTTAAAACCCATATTTTATTTCAACCATTAAAAAACCCATATTTTATTTTAATTATTTGCCTTTTCGTAGGCATGTTAGCATAAGAACAATCCGCCATCAATAAGATCGGCAATCAAGCTAAAAAGCACAATCCGCTATTCCTTTTTAGCTTAACTATTTTCAATTGTCCCAATTCAGGCAAAAACCAGTTTGCTTGTCCGCGTGCAGATCCTTCTTCTCTAAAACACAATAATAAGGCCTGAAGAAAATCTTCCGGCTCACACCTCTGTAGTTCTTCATCTGTTGAAGACCGGAGTAGTCCGGAAATACGTGTACCTACATAAGCCCCCTTCTCGGGCATCATTCAAATCTCGGTTACCGGCGATTTACCGTAATATTTGCTCTAATTTACCGCTACAACACACTACTAAACAAAATGTTTAGTCTTCATCATTACACAACTCCATTTATTTATTATTAAAAATATTAATTACTTGCTAATTTTTATTTAAATAATACTTTCTTAAAAAATCTTTATAAGTGTTATTTTTTTTGTGTTTGCTTATGTTGATTATAAAATCGAAGTTAATGTGTTAATTGTTTGAACAAAGAAAAATAATAACAGTGACATAATGCCTTGTTTGAACAGTGCCAAACAGTGTTTTAAAGTCAAAACGGATGAGATTAAGAATAAGAAGAAGAAGGAAAAAGAACTGAAAGATAAAAACACAAATATAAGAATCGATGGAGAAACTGTGAGTAAATTATTTTGCAACTCAAATATTTAAAGATAAGTAAAATAAAAGTAAAGTAAAATATTCAAGAAGGCCATATTATCCTAAGAAAAAATTTCACGAGTCCAAGTCCTAAACATCCTACCTACTTATAGATACAGGCTGGTAAAATTTTTCAGATTTTTTTTAAATATTTATTATACTCTTTATTCCGTCCACGAATAGGGCTTACAAGAGGGTAAATACATAAAAAGTAATTTTTCGAAAAATAGTTATTCTTAATAAATATTTTTGCTTGTAAAAAACAGGGGCTAAGCAGGGCAGTGCCCCGGGGCCCCCAATCCTAGGAGGGTCCTTTTGGAGTTGAAAAAGGCCCTTAAATAAAGTTTATGGAAAGCATCTTTTTTCGCGAGTTCGTTAGTATGAAAGATAGATAAAGAAAGTGGACGTGAAAGAAATTTAAAAAGTAATGGGGACATTTTTTCTTTTTTTGGTCTTCGAATTTTTAGGGGCTCTATTTTACTTTTCTGCCCCAGGGCCCCTGTTGCTCTAGCTACGCCATTGTAAAATAATAACATTTACGAAAAGAACATGTTAGTTTTGTATACAGAGTAAATAATATAAAAGTAAACTACGGTTGTAGTTTATTTTTGAGCAAAATGTCAGTTGATTTTTTTTGAAACATCATTGATGGTTGGATTAAATTTTATGTCAAACATAACGTTTGCAAGCTATTACATAACCATCAACTTTTTCTAAACAGAAGCCTTTGATATAAAATTGGGTTTAGTAGTCCAAATTGATATTTTAACAATAAATAAATACAGAGTGGTCAAAAATAATTGTTAAAAATTATAACGACAAAAGCTTAAGTTAATTTTTTCAAATGAAAACCCCTATCTTTTATTGATGATTAAAATATTTATTTATTCTAACAATACATTTGAGTGTGGGTAGGTACGGGGTAGTTGGCTGTGACGCCGCATTTTGTTGTCAAGGCTAACTAGAAGCCAAACTAAGCCGTACTTAATAGTACTGTTAAAATAGATAAATATTAAATTCCTAATATTTCAAAAACTATAAATTTTTGGAATGGACATCCTTATACAAACTTGTCCTTATTTTTGATGCTTAATAAGATAAGGTAAAAAAAGATAAGGGTTTCCATTAAAAAAATTAGTTTTGAGGTTTTTGTCGTAATAATTTTTAACGATTATTTTTGACCACTCTGTATTTATTAATTGTGAAAATATCAATACACTCTGCTGAAGTAGTTTTTTCTCTAGAAGAAACCCAACCCCAACTTATATTAAAGGCTTTTGTTTAGAAGAAATTGATGGTTATGTAATTGCTTGCAAACGTCATTTTTGACATAAAATTTAAAATAAGTGAAAAAAGGTTGGACTTAGGTATAGAATATTTTAGTTGTATGTGTGTCCCCTACTAACTTAATAAAGTTACCAAATTTTTAAAAATTTCGAAAGCGTACTTTTTGAGAAATCGATCGCGGCAGTTCCCCCGGTGGGACACCTTGTTTAACCTCCTCCTCTTTTAAAATTAACCTAGTTATGGCCGGAAAAGTACGTTGTCTAGCAACCCCTTCTACTTATAGCAATAATGTATTTTGGAGGTAAGAAAACATACTGGAAATATGTCGATTTCCTTCCGATTAAAGAAAAAAATGTTTGGGTATTTGACCTCTTGTAAACCCTATCAGTGCAAAGTCTGTAGATATTTTAATGATCCAATGCATTAACAGTAGTGCAACTAGCCGCAGGTTTTTGTGGGGCTAAAGTCCCAGTTTATGAAGTATATTTGCCGAAAAACCCTAAAATATGTTCCTGTATGTATGTATTCCCCTATTTCCCTATAAAGTCCTGAAACTTTTAATTGAGGAAGAAATCTTCTTCTTCAAACTGTTTGGAATGAAATTTTATTTAATGTTTTTCAATGTCGTCGATGGTGTGGCGCGTCGTCCGGTGTCGAACCGGGAAAACTCGTAACTTTTTTGTCTTGTTACCACAATGTTTTGGTTTTAAGGATTAAAGTTACGAAACCCACCCAATTCGATTCCCAAAACATGTTAATGGGTCTTATGGTTTCGTGATTTTAACACTTTTCTTGTAAAACTACTTTAGTTAAGTTGTTTTAAAATGAATATAATTAAATTTGACGTAGATATAGGTGAAATTTTAAGTAAATTTATAGTTTTACGGACGATAGTACTCCTCAGTGCCGCTTTCAGGTTTTCAAACCAATCTGTTATTAAATAATCATCCTTTACGTATTTTTCCACTTCTAACTTATACACTTTGTATTTATCCCAAATCCAACCCCCTTTGGAATAATGTGTTCATATCTGAAAGCCATTCACCTTATTAATTATCCTTTACTTACACAGAAAGACTTCTTTTCTTGCCAATCGTCGGCTGTAGGGGATCTATACCTTTTTATAGGTACTTTCACGGCTTCTGCTCTAAAGAATTGTCCAGTACAATTCCTTTACTTGCAGTTACCAAGAGAGAAACTCATGGATCCGCATTTATGTATCCCTATATGGTCTAACTGGACAGGCCCCGAACTTTCCACTTTGTTCTTTTTTTTATGCCTAGATTTTTGGTACCATGTTTAAAAATTTCATGTTAAGCATTGAGGTAGGGGGGCCCAAGAGGGGATTTCTGAAGTTAGTAAAGCGCGCAGAAAAATATACCGGAGGAAACCTTGTACCCGATGAAATACCTCCACCAAATATGAACCCCGTATACAGGGGCGATCGTAAAAACCAAAATATGTCCATCAGAAATTGTCGTGCGCGTCAGATTAAGATAGGGTGAGTTAATTACATGCTAAACAGTGTATATTCCACTAATCTGACAATTTGAGAGTGACGTAAAGAAAGCGGGGGCTACAAAGTTGTAAAAAAACGTCATTTTGACATGCTCGAGCGTGGTTATTTTATTTTTATTTTGAAGAAAATAATCCAAGGATAACGAAAAATGTATAATTCAATACGATTTAAACGATTTCAACAAGCCAAAATAATAAAAATATTTTTTGACATACTTAAAAATCCATAGCCGCTTAACGCCCCGATAAAAAGGTATACATTATATAACATTTTTTTTTCTTATCATCTAAGCTTTGCAACCCAATGGGTCTCTATGACGCTCGAGTAACGGCAAATTTAGCATCTTGGGCTCCCCTACTATTGTGGTAAACTTGTCCGACAAAAAAGTGACTCGTTTGCCCGGTCCGACACCCAAAACACTTGACATTGACAGGCTGGGTTACCGCGTCGCTTTTATATATGGCGGTATGAATATTCGTGTAGACTCATCAAAAAGAACCCCCTAAAAGGTTTTAAAAGAGTCGAAGCATGATTAACGGACGTCACGGTTATATAACCTAAGGGTTATATAACCTATGTAGAACCATCATAGCACCCATTAAGTAAATTTCAAAACTGGCCCAGGGACTATAAAGAAAGTGTAATAGAAAAAAGTTTTATTTTATCACTAAACATTTTAAAATTTTCTTAGATTTATTAATCTAAATATATGTATTCAACATAAAAGTATCAAGTTTATTAAGCTAGTAGGTAAGGAGGTCAAAGCTCTAATAAAGTCGTCATAAATAAATCCACAGAAAATTTATATTTGAAATTTATTCCGTTATAACTATTCATATATTATTTTTAACTCACGATTTAATGATCTTTAGATAGGATTTTTATTACATAAAGGTTGTGGATGTTTTATGTTGTCATTGGGAATTTATATACTAAAAAATCCTTTTGGGTGCTCGCCACAAGCGCTTTCCGTCCTGGTTCCAATGTGATATATAATTTATAATTTATCTAAACTAAGAAATCCCAATAAAGCCTATAACAATTAAAAACCCTGTCAGCGTGTGGGTGGCAAGTAAAATTTTCTAAAACTCTAATTTACCGATGATTCAAAATAAAATTTAGAAAAAAAAAACATAAAAACACAAGCTCTCAAATGCTTTGTACTCAAGATAATAAACTTTTTACTTAACACAGAACGGAAGCTTTCACGATCTTGGTCAACTAAGGCATCTTGGTTCTTGGGTTTGGACCGCGTCAGTTTTAATCGTTTACCGACGTTTTGCCATCATGTGTTCCAATCTCGCAGAGTAAAGATCCCTGAAAATATAATAAGATCATTTTAAAAGCGCAAATTCGGTACCCTTTGAAAATAATACAAAAAACATAAAAAAGGCCGCCTGCAATCGGACTATTTTATACAAAGGCGACGCTATCCTTTACAGCGACGCGCCGATACACTATGGGATAGAAATCCATTATTTTGGCCAAAAAGTAACTTTGAAATTTTAATGGCTCATGATGTGTATTTCAAAGTAGATACTCCAAACTACATGTAGGTACGCAAAATTATAAAAGGAAATGGCTACTTCTATTGGGGTAATAAGAAACTTGAAAATGTATTTTAAGTAAACATAAATATACAACATTTAATCTACTTAGTTTATTATTAGCCTTGTTTACTAAAAAAAGTAAAAGAGTTTAAATAATAAGAGCTATTGTTGTGTTTCCGATGCAGTCTCGCGAAGTCTCGCTACTTTTGTCAAATATTTTTCTACCTTTTCCTTTATCAGTTTTTGTACTTACAATTGCCTTCCTACTTTTTGCTACTTCTGAGTGTAAGGACAGATACAAGATTTTTTTATAATTTTCAAGGTATTCCATTTTAAAATTTAATATGTTTTGTCCTACACCGTATATCCTAAAAGATAAAAGCATTCTGATGAAAGATATGGATTCTACATAATCTACCCAACAAAACAGTGTTTTTTATTTATTTTATACGTTAAAAAATAAAAAAGTTGGGAAGATGTATCTCAATTACGCTTCTAAAAATAATTTAAAATTATTTTTCAGATTTGGATGGTCATATTTTCGAAACTAATTGAGACAGACACATCAAATGTAGTATTTTTTAAAGCTTTTAAAAGATTTTTTTGGTGGTGATATAATATTCAGGGTATTCCATTTAAAAGAATCATATCTATTGTTGTACCCCGTATATCATTAGAATACTACCGCATTAACCAAACAAGCTGACATTTTAGTTTATTTTGTACAATAAAAAATAATAATGTTAAGGGGGTGTAAGTTTATAATAACATATAATAAGTTTTAGGTTTCCAAAAATCATTTGTAATAATTAATAATATTTTTCCAGTAAAAAGCACCTCATTTTAAGTTATATTGGTAAGTTTCAGAATTTTGACCAAAAAATTAATTTTTATCCCATAGTGCGATGACCAGCTGCATCAACCGGCATATCATAAAAGAAATATAGCAAAGGCGGCCACGAAGACAAGCATGCCGATTTATTTGCTTTAAACTTTTTGTAATTTTTTTCTTATAAAAGAGCACCGAATTCAAATTTTTAAACTGTCCCTTCTATACCTATTAGTAGATATTTTCACAGTCGCCAGACAGTTTTGACAGTTTCAACCTCTTGGAAGACAAACATTTTGTGGTGGACCAATGATCCAACTTCAATATTTTTGTTAAATAACAATATTTAACAAAGGTCCTAAATAAGAGTTGCAGAATTTTCAAATAAGCATCTCCTAAACATATATCAATGTAAACAGAGTGCCCAAAAAAGTTATTGCTATAAGGTTAGCTTTTTTTTAATTTTAAGTACACTCTGTGTACATCAAAATATTTTTTGGACATGCCTATTTACAACCCTGTCTGCCCAGGGGTTGGAACTGTCAAAACTGTTTGCCGACTGGAGAAATATCTTCTAAGGTAAGGTACCCAAGTATCATATCTAAAAAGCTTTTAAAAAATGACAAAAGTTAAGTTTCAATTCATTAAAATTTGGTATCTGGTACCTGCCAAAGCTACTATGGGTTAAACTCTATGGTCTGCCATTGCTTCTACCTATGTTGGAAGCATGCACTGGCAAACTTTGAGGTTTTACAAAATAAGGAAAGCCTGCCGCTCACAGGCTCTGACTATATTTCCCATAAAAAAGCGAATATTAATAATGTATCAATAATTATTGATTAGGGTAGTATATTCCAGCCAATAGTAACGGCAACAATTTAATTAAATATTGAATCAATAGGACTGTGGAGATAATTAATTAAATATTTATGGATTATGGGTCAGCATAAGCGGTCTTTTTCATAAAAATAAGAAATAAGTATAGAAAATCCAGATAAAATTGTATTTGAAAAAAAACATTTTCAAAAAGCATTGATTGTAATTACGAAAAAAAAATGTTACATTGGTAAATAGGGCATTTCTGCATATAGATTGACTTCTTCAATTGCAGCTATAATTATTTATGATCATATAGAGGTTTTTTTGTAAACTTTTTTTTATCTTTGGACAATCCACGAAGGCTGGAAGCCTAAATACTAACGTACCGTGGGTGTCTTAAGCAGTGTAAGAGGAAGTTTGTTAACACGGGACTTAAAAACTTGAAGATTTGGGGGGAAGGAAAGACCTCCGCTGGCAGTAGGTTCCACAGTCTAGAAACTCTAGGGATAAAAGAACGAACGAAATGGGAAATTTGGGGCCTGTCCAGTTGAACCGTATCCGTATCCCCGCTCTGCAAAACCTGGCCACTCATAAGCAAAGGATGAGTGTTTAATGATTTTTTTCGCGACAAGGAACATGATTGTGTTTTGGATGCATTAAATTGAACGAGATTAAACCGTAGGAGGTAAGTTTATTAAGAAGTGCGTCATGCCAGACTTGGTCGAAAGCTTTAGATATATCAAGAGCAACGATCTAGGACTCACCTAGAAACTCAAGAGACTTGTTCCAGTTGTGTGAAACGAAGGAAAGAAGATCTGCTGTAGATCTCTTGTGACTAAATCCGTATTGCCTGTCATGTAAAATTTTATGTTTTTCTAAATACCTAAGAATTTGCGAGTTAATGGATTTCTCCATTACTTTACAAAGCATGGAAAGGAGTGAAATGGGTCTATAGTTGGATGGAAGAGATTTAGATCTTCTTGGGAATAGTTTGAACACGTGCAGCTTTCCACCTCTCCGGAAAGATACCTGTGTCATAAGAAATTCGAAAGAGCCTGGTTAAAATAGGTACAAGTTCAGGAGCACATTTTTTAAAACGATTGCTGGTATTCCATCTAGCCCAGACGATTTCTTGGTGTTAAGAGAAGAAAGGATACGCTTAATGTGTTTTACCTTAAAAATAATATTGGGCATTTTGTGTGGAACTGGGGGAATAGTTGGAATTGGATGATTAACAGGCGGAACGAAGGGTTGAATTGGCAGCAAATTGTTTAGCAAATAGTTGGCCTTTCCCTTAGATGTAGAAATAATTTCATCTTCCAAAATTAGTGGTGGAAAAGAACTGGTACAGAAATTTCTACTTATGTTTTTGGCAAAGGACCAGAAGGATTTGCTGCCATTTGAGCAAGAAAGTACTTTGTTTTTTATACTGCTATCAAAGGAGTCTTTGGCTTCTGAGATTTTTTGGTGGTAGTGGTTTCTTGCTTCAATGCTGGCCGGTTTTCAGGACTAGGATCCTGTAGAAACTTCTTGTGAGCCTGAACTTTTAAAATTTTAGCTAGACGTAAAAAGCAATCATTTAAAAATCTGTTTAGTTTACATAAAAACAACTTGAAAAATTAATTTAAAAAAATAATAAATAATAATAATATTCTTTCTTGCACTTTTCTTATGCTTTATTTTCTAATGGCAGAAAATAGAGATTTTATAAAAATGTTGTCTTATTTTTATTGCAAAAATGCTGATGATGCTGATATAGCACAGGCCTGCAGTCTTGTTTTATTCATTGTCATGTTTTTAAAATATCTGTTGTTTCCCTTAACGAATAAAATTATGTTATATGCAGGGTAGATAAAGTTAAGACCATATTTATTTCATTCTGAAAGCGATGCCGCCAAGTACACAAAAAATGATAAAGTAAACAAACCTTTTCGAAAACACATAGCCTCTGACAGAGCCTGATTACACATTTTTAAGATAAGTAAATAAAAACATTGCGAAAACACGTATCACGTACTTAAAAACACCCTCTTATTTCGTCTCGGCCTGCTATAAAACAGTGGCACGTGGCGTACTCGTCGGGTTGAAAGTCGAATCGAATAATTCGAATTTTTTCGAATATTCGATTTTTTTCGAATTATTACGATTTATTGTAGTTGACAATTATTGTATTGTTCATATTCATCATAGAGGGCATTTCATAAATCTGTTACTAAACTTGAAAAATAATTTCTTTTGCATTTTGTACAGGGTCTTACAAAAATTTTATATTAAAAATTAAAAAAGAGGATTTTATTTTATATACAGGGTGGCCCACCATATTCGACACGGTCTGTAGCTGGATCACCATGGGGTTTTTAAAAAAAGTAAATACTGAAACATATATAGGTCGGGTAAGGCGACAGTATACAATTATTTTACTCTATACAGGATGTCTCAAAAAAATGTGACGTATCAAAGTTATATTTTTTTAAATGGAACACCCTATATTTTATGACGGTTTTAGAGTCTACATAAAAAAATAATTTAAGTTTGTTAATAGTACCAAGTGTCTAATTTTATTCGTTTTTGTGATATTTGATTTTTTTTCAAAATGCAGGGTGCAATTAAATTAATTTTATTTTAACAATATAAACTCCTTAAACTTTAAAATTTGTTACAAGATTAGGAAAAGTCTGCCTTATTATACGTAGGTCATATCGAGATCATAGATTATACAGGGTGATCAAAAAATAATTTTAATTTTTTAGAAAGTCAAATAGCAATATCTCTTTTATTTTAAATGGAACACCCTGTATTTTTTTACACCACATGATGACAAACCAAATGCTCTTTGAAATGGTTATAGGTTGCCTATACCTATCTTTTATACTTTTTAAGTAAATTCCGTTTTAACATATTTTTATTCCAAATGTCTATTTAAATGTAAGTAGGCTGGGATATAGCTATGCCTATTTACTAAGCCGTTATTGCAAAATGTAAAGTTGTTGAAAAAAAGCACAAAATTAAAAGATTTTGTATTATCTGCCACTATTTCTAAAATTCACAGAAAAAAATTTATTAGTTGCTTATAATGCTACTTCCAATAACACTTATTTCAGCTGAATGTGGTAATGATAAAACTTGTGTGTAAAATGTTAAACAATCCTAATTACGCCTCTGGTCAGTTATGACGACATTCTGTGACCTATAACTCGTTTCTTCCATTATCCATAATCACTGTGTCAAATTTTTTAAAGCAACTATTAAGGTTATCAGATGCTTTCTCCTGGAATATTTTTCAGGTATAACTCTAGACTAAAGTAAACCATTTTTTCACATCCTACCAGTATTATATCATCTTGTTGTTGTAGAAGAAGGGTTTTTATTTTAAATCATTGAAATTTCTTTTAAACTGACTAAAACACTAGTAATCAATAAATGGTCGTTGTTATTTTCTTAAGAAAAATATTAATGGCTGCTAGGTCACAGCCAACTTTAATTTAAATAAACATATGGACTAAAAATTTGTAAAAACAGATTTTACTAAAAAGCACAAAAGATAGGTATATGCAACCTATACACCATTTGAAAGAGTATCTTATTTGTCATCATCTAACGTAAAATAATACAGGGTGTTATTTTACGTGTTTATTTTTGATCACCTTGTACAATATTTGATCTTGATTTGACCTACGTATGATATGGCAGACTTTTTCTAATCTTGTTACACATTTTAAAGTTTAAAGTGTTAAAGTAAAATCAATTTAATTTTACCTCTGCATTTTTCAAAAAATCAAATATCACAAAAACGAATAAAATTAGACACTTAGTACTATAAACAAACTTGAGTTATTTTTTAAAGTAGAATCTAAAACCGTCATAAAATTTAGGGTGTTCCATTTAAAAAAATATAACTTTGATACGTCACACTTTTTAAAACATCCTGTATAGAATTTGAATTATTCGAAATTTTTCGAATTATTCGTGGAATTTCGAATAATTCAAAAATTCGAATTATTCGATTTG
>JACEGR010009407.1:0-26918 GCA_014170235.1 Listronotus bonariensis
TTTTTTATATCCTGATAACTTTTTGAGAATAATAACTGCATACCTCTGGACTGGATACTGGAAGTTATAATTATATAAAATTAAACACAAAAGCTAAATTAAATACCATAAGTATTTAAACTAATGAATTATCCTGAATTTAATTTTTTGTCAGAAATATTCATTGAGGTACCGCTTAATACACTGAAATGGGTAACTTTAACTTTCTTTCCAAGTATCTAAATAAGCTTTTTAAATCTACAAATAAAAGTGCCAAATTTTATTCAAATCAGATTGGGTTTTTTTAAGGTATTGCCAAAATACGATTTTTTTAAGGTTAGCACCCTGTATGTGGGAAACAATGCATTGTCGGACTTTTCTTCATATGAACTTTTCTTTATATTTTTTGATGCAGAATCTGTCTGTCTGGGCAGACATCAGAAAAATCGGACATCTCGCAACCCTACGTAAATTAAAAAAATAATTTAAAATGAAAAGAGAAATGCGCCACCAGAAACCCATACTTAATCCATTGGTTAGTTAAATTATAATACCTAATATTTTTTAGAACGCAAAACGTAATAAAACAGTATAAAATATCTATTACTATTATTATTTATAAGAATTTATTATTATTCTTAGCGAAGGTGGTCACCTGGTTGCTCTTACATATCCAACACAAGCAGACAACTCCAAATTCAGCGTTTTAACTCCTAAAAATAACAAAATTACTCAATATCCAGTTATTGACTTATCAGAATTTTTTCGCAATAAAAACAAAAATTAACCCTTCCTTGAAATAAAACACACGCTGTCACTGCGCATCACAACCCTACCGGGATTTTACAGTTTGCCATTTGCGCTATTGCGACCTAGTTTTCTGGTCTCACATCCACTAAGTAATTTGGGCCGTTGTAAATATGAAATAGCATACAGGAACTTTAGAGTGTGCTCAGATCGATTGTGGGTCAGTAAGAGTAGGCGATATCTCTGTTTAACTCTTAACCTTAAAAGAGAGGATTTCAATAGATCAGTAAATAATTGGTTCTTTGATAGTGCCGTTTTGCTGTGCATTGTAACCGTAAATTTATGCAGAATCGCACTCGTTTGTCAAGAAAAATACCCGGGCGTTTTGTCTCATAAAGAAAACAGCAATGGCTACTCGTTAATAAGGTGAAATTTTCGTTTTTTCAGTGAAATTTAAGGGGAAAGTTGATAAAATGCCTCGTGTCAAGGCATCCCCTAAAAAGTGCATCAAAACGAACCTACAGCAACCCACAAACTCGTGGGTATTTTTGCTCAAAGGTGAGAAAATCGAAACTTACGTTTTCTTTGTTGTTTTTCATGTTTTACGATATGTTTACGTTTTTCTTGGGTTAACGTCAAACTTTGTATTTTAGGGAATTAGCTTAAGTTTTTACCCATGAATTTTACTATTAGAATGATACTTTTTAAAGGTCTAGAAACAGAGTAAAGACAGTCAATGACCTTAGCTTCATTAGTCTATAATTTACTATTAGTACAGGTTGGCTTAGTATTTTAAATTCTTAAAAGTTTGGGAGTGTTGAAATACTTAAAAACAAGCAGCCCATTTTAAAACTAATTTGCTTGAATACCATGACTTCAAAAATGAATATTTGAACTATTTTCCCATGTTTCTTCCATGATTTCTAAAAATTTATAAACTACACTTTTTTATTGCTTTAAGCTCTTGATTGTAAATCATTTTAATTATTTTTCTTAGGTGAGGCTCTGGAATTGTCCGAACAATATACTGGAAGTGGGACACCTGACATAGTCACTCTTCGTCACCCAAATACAGGAGAATCAGCAGTATTTTTGTTTTCTCCCGCCAATAATTCTGTACAAGAAGTCCTAACATTTAATGAAGCCAAAAGGTCATGGTTTATTGATGAATCTGTCAAAAGTGATGGGAAAATGCAGCTGTCTACACCTATTGACCCCATATTTTTAGGTAACTATTACTTTTAAAATAACTTTCATAATTACAGAAAGAAGTACCTATAACCTGTTCATATTATATTAAGCAAAATAACTAGTAACTATGGTTACTCACTTTTTAAACCAATAAAATAATTTCTCTTGGTGGGCAACCAGGGTTACTGACTTTTTAAACCAATGTGAATACATTTTTGTATCGCGTGTTTTTCTCAATTTAAAGTAAGCTGAATATAGTGCAGATTAATTCAAATATTATCCTTAAAAGTTACACAAAACTGTTTAACAGGTTGTTTTTGTGTAGTATTAGGTGATTTCCATTTAATATTTAGTAATACTTTTTAAAATTATGTTTTATATAAATTTTATATAATTAATATAGGTTCATCATAAAAGTTGCTGCATGGTCCCAAACTATATTATTACTAGTTAGTTTTATAAAAACATCAAGGATATACCTGGTACATCGAAAAAATTGAAATTGGTTTATTAAGAAAATTAAACAAAAATTAAAACAAAAAATTTATTTAGAATAAAATGTTATGCCTAATAGCCCATGTGGCCCTGTATAATGTGGAGGAGGTGGGTAAAGATCAGCCGCTTTTCGCACATCATAATCCGAAAAATGAAATGTTCTTATTAAAATTAATTTATTATACCTATAAGAAGTTTAGGTATTAATCTTTACATTTTTTCACAAGTAGTATAGAAAATAAATAACAAGTTACATAAAACAGCCACTCAAACTTGATATATTTGTTAAAATGTTGTTATTTTGAGTGATTTTTCAGATTTTCTTTAAAAATCACCTTGATACCTCTATGTACACCACTGAAATTACTTACTTGTTAAAAATGATTACACTCAAGCAACCCTTTTTATTTATTTATTTAACCAAATTTATACAGCGAGTACAAATATACTATACATATTAATATAAAATATTACATTTCTAAAAAATATAATTAATAACGCCTAAATGTAACATACATATGTACGCGTCACATTTATCCCTATTACCTAAATAATCACTAACATTTATCCCTATTACCCAAATAATCACTAATATTTATTCACAAATACAAAGTCTTTAATCTACATTTTTTGCTTAATAAACACAAAAAAAACAAACAAAAATGATGGTGATCACTGATCAATGGCATGTACACATGTATTGCATTTGCAAATTTGAAGGCTAAAACAACAGTGCAAATGTTTGAAAGTGTTTATGTACATTCATGTTAATTAACATTATTGTTTTAGTTCTTCCATATTTAAGAAAATTTTGTACTACACATGCTCTACCCCTGGACCAGCTTCTTAGAGATGAAGAATTTCCAGAAACTGAAAGGTTACTTAAATCTAGTGGACTTACCTATTTAACAATGATTGCAGATCGAAAGGTAGGATTGCTAGAGATATTTTAAATTAAAAAAATAATAAATATAACAAATATATTTTAAAACTGATTAAGTTTACACAAGTGAAAAACATGTTTTTCATAGAACTCGAAGCTTTCACGACCTTGGTCAACTGAGGAATCTTGGTTCTTGGGTTTGGTCTGCGTCAAATTAAAATCGTTTACCGACGTTTCGCCATCGATTGCACGAGGCATCTTCAGGGACCTGAACTGCGAGAATGGAACACTGCATCACCCAGTGTTCCATTTGCGCAGAGTACAGATCTCTGAGGATGTCTCGTGCAATCGATAGCAAAATGTCGGTAAACGATTTTAATTTGACGTGGTCCAAACCCAAGAACCAAGATTCCTCACACATGTTTTTCATTATTTGGTGTAGGTATTTCACAAATTTAAAGGAATGTTTACTATTGCTAAAGATTTAGTAGAGAACATAGTCCATTTCCTGAGCCAATTATAAAAAAAGTTCATATAAACATGGGTTCAGGAAATGCTTTGTTTTCAAGATACACCGTGTGTCTTTAAACTTTAAAAATAAATTTGGGTTTTTAATAATATTTTAACTATGCCTGATCCGATTTTAATAAAATTTGGCTGTGGTATTTGTTAAAAAATAGGAAGTTAATTTAGTCCTAAACTAATTTTTAATTAGTGAGACTAGTGGCGGCGTGGGACGCATCTTAGCTAATATTATTGACAACAAAAATGTATGCAGCTGACTTTTCTTGCAACTTTTATTTTTCTTCTGGATAAAACATCTAACAATACTCTTACTTAATATTTTTACGTAGCTTGCTTAGTTTTCCAGAAAAAAATAAAATATGCTAAACTGCATATTTCTGGACCATACAAGAAACATTAGAGTATTTTTTTCTTTTAAATATTAAATGTTATACCTTCTTTCAACAAAATTATTCATATTCATATTCATATTTTATTCACCATAAATCATACCAGAAATACATAAAATACATTTGTTTTGGTATGTCAACACAATAGTAAGATTGTAAAAAGGTAAAGACAAATTTAAAAAACGTATATAACTTAACTTCAACGTCAACACAATATTAAAATTGTAAAAGGTAGAGACAATTAAAAAAAAATCTTAAAGAACAAACAACACAGAAATAAATTGTCACTTCCATTCGCCCATCAATTCATAAACTCGTCAATTTTATAACAACTCTTATAGATGAGAAAGACACTGACTTTCCTTTTAAATATTTTTATGTTAAATGTTTTCCAGTCAGTGGGTATTTTATTGTATATCTTAACAAGTAGTGATTCTCCTCTGGTGGCCGTTCTGCACAGATTTACCTTGGGCAGTCTTAACATATTTTTAGCCCTAGTCGGATATTCGTGTACCTCTGCTCCGCTTTTAAAATGGTTTTATTTTTATGTACCCATAAAATTGTCTCTAATATATATGCATCAGTAACAGTCAATATTTTAATGGCTATAAACAGTGGTCGAGCATGTTCATTATATGCGACATCACACATTGCTCGGATTATTTTTTCTGAGCTGTAAATACCAGAACCCCGTAGGTTAGATGACAGTGCGCTAGTCCGAAGTAAGCTTTAGTAGTAGTAATTTTGTTACAACAAGCACAAATACTTAATTAAATAATGTTTATATCTAGTTGTAACAAATTTTGCTGATAAAAGTGTTTTAGAAATTTTTAAGTTTAACACCCTGTATTTTTAAAACATAAAATTTTAGGGTCCATGTTTATTTAAACTTTTATTTATGAAAATGGCTCAGGAATACGCACTTAAATTTTCTAACCATAATTAGGAAACCCCTGTATAAAAATGATCATGATTTACTAGGTGGACTTAAGAAAATAAAATTAGTTTTATTTAAATCTATTACTTATAAATAGTAATATTGTTTATTGTTATGGCTTTTAAAGTCTTATTTTTTACATACAAAAATTTCATTACCAAAAAGGCAAATAAAACTTTTATTGTGTATATTCTTTTCAGGGTGATGAAGAACTAAATGCTTTTAAATATAATGAAGAAAAAACTCTAAACTGGCTAAAAAAGAAAACAGAACGAGTGGCTGATATCCTCAAACAAAAAAATATACATGTCACCGGGGGTAGTGTTATCTCTGCCAACTTTATAAAAAGCTCAAAAAGTGATCCGGCCGATTCCGATGCTTACCTAAGATATGCCCATGGAATAGTTTCTGAATATCTAATGGACGATCTAAGTCAGAAATTACTAAAGTTTTTAAATTTGCCAGAGGAATCGCCAGCACAGCTAAACTTAAAAAGGAAGAGTAGTAGCACCCCAGGACAAGACGCCAAAAACCAAAAACTGAAGAAGAAAACAAAAGCTCATCAAGTAATGTTTTAGATCTAAGTAAGCCGCCTGAAATAAGCAAAACAAAGACTCCATCTTTATCGTCCAAGGACAAAGCCCGAGCTAAAGCAGCCAGTGGAAGCAAAATGATCAGTTCATTTTTTAAAAAGAGTTAATATTTTGTAAACATGAGATGTGAGAGATATTAATATTGTGTCTAGGTCAATTTTTAATGTAAGTTTTAGCGCTTGACACCAGATATTCCAGATCTTTTGAGGGGTGATTTTAAGGTCTTTTAAGTGGTAATTCATTTATTTTTTATATTTTGATAACATATTATTGTAATATTTTTGCATAGTTTGTTTGTTTTACCTTGTTTTTGATGACAGTTTATTGCCTTGAAATTATGTGGTCATGTTTGCAACTTATATAAAACATTTATTGATTTTTCATCTCTTTTGTAATTATGAGAGAAATAACAATTGGTGGCTTTAATAGTATATAATAAAACATTCATTTCACAAAATACTCTGATGTACTGAACCCCATATGATTTTTCTTTACTTGCCATGTTTTACTATACTATTAGACAAAGAAAAGTTTTTACCAATGCATGTTCAGCCACTATTAAATATCTTTTTACTTATTTTGCAGGCCATTCGAGATTTTTTGTTTTACTCTGCAAAGTAATATTTAAAATATTAATTAAAAAACCGCGACAATGTAAGAAGAAACATTAACGTAAATGCTATAAAGATCCTTCATGGTTTTATTAAAATGTAGTTTGCATACTTTTTGCACACATACACGCAATTGTCACTTTACCTATCTTATTAAATTTGACCCCTTGTTCATTTTATTTATTGAATTATAAAAACTTACTGCGAAAAAGCAGTATTTTATGCTTGTTTGACATATTTTATTAGTTTTCAAATATTTCTTTCCTCTGATTGTATTGTTTTTAAAATAATGACAGTATTATTTTTGTCTAATAGTATGGAAGGCATATTTCTAAAAAAAAAATAATAAGAAACAAAAACAAGTTAATTTTATAAAGTTTTGTATTCTGATTATGTGTATGTTTTATTAAACAGTACATTTCTACAGTTCAGAAAAGAATTGGAGCTAAACTTGAAGTGTTGCTGATATCTGTATTTATTTCTAAACTACTTATACAGTGACAACCAAGGAGTTGGGCACATATAAAAGAAATGTTTATTCTTGAAAGTGGTAAAACACTTTTTGATGAAAAAAAAATATATTGTAAGACCGAATATGGATTTTTAGATAACTGGATAAAATGTCAGAAGAAAGTTTCTTAATAGTTTCCAGTATAAGAAATGTGTCCAGCTGTTTGACAGTCACTGTACAACTGAAAACATATAAAATTTAATTTCATATTGAAATGACAAATTGTTTAATATTTGCTGGTCAAATTTTGGTAGAATTTTATTTCAAATCTAATCACTCTGAACATTAAGTAATGTACAGTATTAGGTACAGTGAGTGGATCTAGAATTTAATTGTCTTTGGTCGTGCATTGTATATAATTAAATATATTTTACTGATTTGCAAATTGGTAGGAACAAGAATTATACCAGTTATTGCATCTAGGCATTCCGCACATGGGTCGGTGAAACAGCGACGAGACCGAGATTTTACGAGCTTTCGACAGTATGTACGCATATATTCGTGTTTGAAGTGGCAAAAACGGAACAGAGACAAGCATACGTTTAATGGTCAATTCTTACTATATTCTCAGCCAATAAAATCATATGTCGATCGGAGTGCGCCGATGTTCTCCGAATCCGACCGCGACGGGGCAAAAACTACCCTTTTGGATTATCCCATCGGGTCAAAGAGTGCCATAATAGATAACTCTAAGACAAGTTCCCAAAAGCCTGAATCGTACCGAACAATATTTTACAGACAAAAAAATTAATTATTTTTTTACCTGACAGGTTGACTTGTTTTGCTGTTTTAATCCAAGCTCTTTATGTGTAATCTTTTCTCAGATATTCTTAATTATAAAGTACCGAACGCTTTTCAACCTCGTCCACAAATCTAATATTAAACAAATCCATCTTTGGTACAAAAATGTCTTGACGTAACACTAATTTTCCCGCATAAAAACCAGACAAAATCACAATATGAATCACACACTGTAAACAAAATACAAAACAGTTTTGCATTTAGTGCATTTGTTCACCAAAGGAGGCGGAATGCTGGGTTCGAACACGCTAATATGCCTACGTGCTGTCGATGCCTGTGAAAACGCGTTCTCGTCGCTGTTTTTCGACCCATGTGCGAAGGGCCTTGGTTGTTTTTTTTTATGAAATTGGGAACAACAAAAACACATCTAACTTAAAAAAATGGCGAAAGTGATTAATACTCAACATGAATACTAAAGTTTATTCACATATCTCAATATGGTCAATGGGGATAATGTCTGCCTAATTTGACTGTGAAAAAAGTTATTTGATTTATCTTTTTCTTATTAAATGAGTTCATAGATCAGGCCTATTTAGTCATAAATAGTAATATTACTTTTTATGGTAAATTCAAAGTAAATATAATTTTTGGTCATAGGCTTGAATGCTCACTTACTAAATGATTTAGGCTGGCGTTTATCGTCAGAATATCCATACACACATAGAACATATCGTATGAGCTATTTTTAAAGGTATATCGGCCAGGTATGCAATAACAAAACAAGCACTACTAATCACCCAATCCGAAATGTTTACATGTCGGCATACACGTTAGACTCTCCCTTTCACACATTGCCTAAGAAAGGCTTCATTTGGCTGATTCTGTATAAGCAAGGGAGAGACCAAGCTTATGACCAAATTAATATTTAGTATTGTTTTGTGTGTCTGTCCATAGTAAGGACTATGTATTTGTTAAATATAAATGCTTGTTCCTAATGTACTTCAACAAAACTGCGTCTGACTTATATTTTGTAGCAATAATGATATAAAATGCTACATACATAACCAATTCAAAGATCAAGACTTATTCATTCCATACTTAGGTTATATTTTAAGTTGGGTAAACAGACATTAGGGCTTTGAATTTTAATTTGAACATTTATTTAAAAAAAACGACGTATGTAAAATCTGTCTACCACCAGTATTATTCATAAAGAACATCAAAAGATTAAAAGACAATAATTTTTTTAAAGTGAATTAGTATAAACTCGCCCTAATATGTTTATCCTGAGTGAATAACTATAACTACTACTTCAGCAATTTAAAAACCTGTACCTTAGATCAGTTATCTAAGACCTCTACTAAGGTACTTATAAAATTTCTATATTTTAGAGTAAAGAAATTATTGAACTTAAAGCAATGTGTTAGAATAGGAGAAAATCATATTTTTTTCGCAATATTATTGAAAATCACGCCAGTATGTGGAAGAGCCGATGTATTAATTTTAATTGTAACATTTAATTATAGTTAGCGTTTTTATTGTTGCATTTTATGTGGTTAAATGTGTATCTGATACATGTATAAATATACACTTAAAATGAGTGATTGTAGTTTTATTTGCCAAGTAAATTATGTCGAATCAACAAGTTATTTGCTTACCCTATAATAAATATAAAAGAAAAACATATCCAAACATAGTTTACAGCCTTTAATAAATTTACTTAAGAAAGAATTATACGACTAAAAAAGATATTTGACCTTTTTTGTTGTGTTGAGAAATAATAAATAAGTTTATAATTGGTAATCGGCCGATACGAATTTTTTTGCCGATACCGATATTTTAGTTGCCGATACAGATTTAATATTGGTATCGGCACATTTTTACAAAAACTTTAGCTATTGAATTGAATTTATGAATACAAGTAAAAATTGTTAACAGAGGCAACGCTGTAAAGCATTTTTTAGCCAAATACTGGCATCGCCGCAGACGTAACGTTAACAAAGAGTACCTAGCTATGTTTTAATTATTAATCTTTTGACGTTAACGTTAATAAAAAAGATATACCCTTACTAAAAAATCAGTCATACTTTAACTGCTTCAGCTGCAAGTGTTTTTAGTGAGCACTTTTTGCTGATGCAGGAAATATTTACTGTAACAAAAGAATAAAACTGATACCGAGCCTGAGCATGCCGAAAGTTTGATTTTTTGCACCGTAATTTAAAGAAGTTAAAAGATTACACTTACACAGCCCAACAAAAAAAAGTTGGTGGTCCGAAAGACCTGCCCATGATATCTTTAAGTTTTTGGAGTCGCTGAATCAGAATATGGAGTCGGTTTGAGCCATTGACGTGTAGTAAAGGATAAAAGGTCATTGGTTTGAGCCTAACCGGTCAGGGTCAAGGTCATTTTAAGGTCAATCACAGTCCAACAAGTAAAAAATAAAGTTGAAGGTTCGAAAGACCAGACCATGGTATCTTTTTGTTTATGGGACCGCTGAATCCGAATCCGGGGTAGTTTGATCCCATGAGGTCATGGTCAGGGCCATTTCAAGGTCAAATCCTTAAATTTTATTGAAAATAGACCAGAATCATGGTATATTTATGTTTTCGGGTCGCTAAATCCGAATCCATGATAAAATTGGCCCTATATGAGGCTAGGATCAAGGTCACATCATCAAAAGTTATCGTAAATGCATCAAAATCATGATATCTTGGAATTGTTTGGGTCGCTAAATCCGAATTCGTAGTCAACTTGCCCTTTCCGGATTCGGATTAAGCGACCCCAAAAACATACAAGTACCATGTGTGTGGTCTATTTTCAATAAATTTTGATAATTTGACCCTGAAATGACCTTGACCATGACCTGATGGGGTCAAACTGACTTCGGATTCAGCTACCCCAAAAACATAAATATACCACGTTTGTAGTCTATTTTCGATTATTTGACCTTAAAATATCCTTGACCATGGCCTGATGGGGTCAAACCAACATCACATTCGGATTTAGCGACCCCAAAAACATAAAAATACCATGGTGTAGTCTTTCGGACCACAAATTTTTATTTTTTTGTGGGGCTGTTGTATTAATGTTTTGCATTTCTTGCAACTTTTATTTAAACAAGCTATGTAAATATTTATTTTTGCAGAACGCAGTTTGAGTACCTTGTTGTTTTTTATTTTATTTTAATACGATAAATTACTTTTATCACTGTTTGTACGGTAATATTACCGTTAAAATTATAAAATTAAAATAATATGTATATTACAAATAATTCAGTTAGTTTATTTAAAAATAAATGTTAAAAAAATAGTTTTTACTTAGAAATAAATAAAATAGTTAATCTTAAATACGATCCGATATTTATCGGCAAGATTTTGTCGATACCGATTATCGGTAAAATTTTTCGATATGCCGATATTTATATTGGTATCGGCCGAATAGAATGACTGAAAGCAAGTTTTGCTGGTATGAAATGTATTATTATATTTAAGAATTCTCCCTCTTTTGAAAGTTAAGAAAAAAAACTTGTGGGGAAAGGGAGATTTCTTTTTCGTATATTATAACAACAGTGAGGAATTATTTCCATTTATTTTCTTATAACTGTGCAGATATGTATACCACATCTCTCCCATGCAATTAAAAAGCCCTGTAAGTCAAGCTACTTGTTTTTTATTTGTATTATATCTTTCATTCTTCAAATGCTATTCTAATCTTTAGCCGTTTTTTTAAATTCTGCTTTTGTTGTTTAGTAGCAAAGAAAAGTAAATCCATTGAAAAACAAAACATATTAGATAAATTATTAATACAAATTAAAGAACAAGTAATTTGCTTACTGGGGAGATCTAGGTCAGTACCACTTTCAGTAAAAATAACCGGGGTGCTATATTTGAAATAATAAAGTGGATGATAATTAACTTACTTATTTTCGTTTATTAATTTCAACAAGTCCTTTAAACAATAGAGTAAAAATTATACAATTTTTGTGTTTAAAACTTTTTCTTTTTTATATTACCTCTCTAGGAAAAACTGGTGTAATACAAGCTTAAACATAAAATCAGTTTGTATAAATCATAATACACAAAAGTTTTAATCAAAATCCATTTTAGGTTCAGCATCTTCTGCATCTCTACACTTAGCATTCTGTAATTCTCTTCTTATTTCAGCAGTAATAGTGTGGTGACTTTGTTTCCTAAGTAAGTCTAGCAAAGAATCTCTTTGTTCAGTCGATATGTCAGCTTTATATCTTTGTACAAATGTTAAAAATGCTTGATGCCACAATACTGGTAACTCTCGAGAATCTCTTTCAAATCTATAGAAAATATTTATCTTTAGTAAACAAAAGAGAAATCTTCCTTTTTATATTGTGGATTTCTCAACAAAAGGCTTGATTTTAGTTTAAAGTAGTAAATTTAGATTTTACTTACCTTAAAAAGTGAAAAACTAATGCATCTACTACTCTATAAGGTAGTGCATATTTCTTATCCAAAAATATTCTCAAAAAATTGAGTTGGCACCTGTATAATCCATTTCAGCAATTTTTAAGATAGCTGCAGATGAATGTAAAATTGGGATGGAGTTTCTTGCAATTACAGAACCTACAATAATTGCTTCACGGAGAGTGCAATTACCAGATTCCAATAAAGGTAAAAGAATACCTAAAATTAAAGAAAAATATATTTCTTTTAGTTTTATGTCTATAATTTACTTAGAAGAGCTTAAAAAATATTTTAAAAAGATCAGTTTTAATAGAAATAATCTTTAAAAGCAAAATTAAACATGTAAAATAATATGGAACAAATAAAGTTTATGACTATGACTAAGTATTATCTTTAAATAGTAAGTTACCCAAAGTGTATAAAAACAAGGGCAGCTTAAATTTTAACAAGTATTTTTACCTTTCATAAAACCTCCTGGTTTATAAAGTGCCTTTCTCAAAGCTTGATACAAATGAAAATTTAATCTTTTGTATTCTGCTAGATCATCTCTTATTCTTGGTAAAAGAACTAAATTGAAAAATCTCTGGGCCATTTTTTCTTTTAAATTTGAAGCGAAAATTCTCGTTCCTTGATACATCGCTGCTGCTGACCAACTGGGAGGGTCTGAAAACATGCAACTTTTATAGTAAAAAGCAAGAATATACGTCACATGAACAATGTCACATAACTTATATAACTTCATTGAAATTTACCTGTAATGTACAAAATTTGTTCCCAATTTCTTAAATTTGGAATAATTTTAAATGCCTTTGGTAACTTTCCACTTCTATATTTTCTTAATACATCCCTTACACCTTCATACATTGCTTTGACTCTTGGATCTAAATCTTGCATCTGCAAAGAACCAGCATCACTAGAAAAACAATAATTGAGATAAGTAATCCAAAATTATTATGGTCTTTAAAAGTTAACAGTATCCCTTACTTAAAGAACTCTTTTTTTAATTTTTAAGTATTTACCTAAAATGTGTTTCGAGCTCTGTCTGTTTTTCTGTGATCTTTTCCATAATAATATCTGCTAAAGTTCTTCTTGGAAGAGGATTTTTACTCATAAATCTTTCTATTGCTTCTTCATCTTGCTCATTAATTTCTATGTTTTCATAAAAAGTATCAGGTTCAAGATTATCTTCCTAAAATATAGCTAGGATTATAGAGTGAAAACATATTTGTACTAAGGATATGCAAACCTCCTCAATATCACTTTCAGAGTCACTTTTTGCCCCATCATCCAATTTGAGAACTTTACTTTTGCTAGCTTCTGCAGGAGTTGGACCATCAAAACCTTCCAGCTCTCGCTGTTGTTCCCTTGCAGCAGAGAGAATCTTTCTCGATAGATTTGAGTCCACATACTAGATCGGACAGATAAGAGGATCAAAAGGAATAATAAATTATTATTTGTGTACTTGTTAAAAATAAATTTCTATTAAAAAATCTGACCTGTTGTTCTTCATCCTGACGCAACCTGACTTTGTTTCTGTTTTTCGCTTTGGCAAACTTGGAATCATGTATATCCTGTTCAAGAGAAGCTTTATTAACCATCTGTGATGGTTGTGCACGTTTAGTTTTTCCCATTTTGCTAAATAGTTGTTGTTTTTAATTCACACGTGTAATATAATTGACATGTTTTGAAAGAAGTGCCATAACCTCAACTTGTCAAAAGATACAAGAAAAGAAGATCGTTTACATATAGTCCAGCTACAACACCACAAAAAGTTGCTACTGCTTTAAATATATGGGTAGATTTACTTTAGGCGGTCATTTGGCCAGCACATCGCCGATATAATCTCATAGTTTGGCTCGAAGCCATAAGAACATTTTTAAGCCTATTCTTGCGAGACTGATCAAGTGATCAAACTGATAATTATTATTCTTTTGAAACTTATGTGGCTACCTTCATTCTGAATGTTTATTAATATTTTAAATGGCATCGTCACGTGATCAAATCATTAGGATTACTTGCAAGTCAACCAACTGATTAATTTTTAGTTTAATCCTAAGATTTATTTACCGACACTTACTACTACTACTATCATAGCCGGCCTTAAATCAACAAAAAATTGACAACATTAGACTTATTTTAGTGCTATTCTTTTGAAAAATTATCAGTTTCAGTTCTATCAGTTCTATCACTTGCAAGTGATCCTGATCATTTGATCACGTGACAGATGCCATTTAAAATATTAAGAAACCTTCAGTGTAAAGTTAGCTACAGAGGTTTCGAAAGAATGTTATCAGTTTCACTTCTATCACTATATACTTAATTTCTGGAAAGAATACTACTTATTTTTCAAAACATGATCAGTTTCACTTCTATCAGTTAGGTAATCCTAATGATTTGATCACGTAAATGATAGCATTTGAAATATTAATATACATTCAGAATCAAGTTAGCCACATAAGTTTCAAAAGAAGTTGTATTCTTTTGAAAAATTATCAGTTTCACTTCTACTGCTCTATCACTTGCATGTGATCATGATTATTTAATGACGTGACAGATGCCATTTGAAATATTAGGAAACATTCAGAATGAAGTTAGCCAGAAAGTTTTCAAAACAATGGTTTCAGTTTCACTTCTATCAGTTTGATCACTGATAATTTTTCAAAAGAATACCACTAGAATGATAATTATCAGTTTGATTACTGATCAAGTCTCGAAAGAGTAGTCCTATTTGAGAACCTTCTTTAGACCCTCGACAAGGTAGATATAGAGCCAAGGTGGCCCAACTTTACTATTACAGTAAACAGCTGATATTGTGACGTCATGGGGGTCCTTTTTTAAACCAATTTAAAAGTAAAAATATAGTTTATACAATTGCTAAAGTCTTTTTAATACACTATTTACCCACAAATATAAAAACGGTTAACAAGATTTTTACAAAACAATAAAGAAATAACGACATCTTTTTAAAAAGGATCACATCTATCGGCTGTAAAATTGAAAAGTTAGGCCATCTTGTCTCTAAACACCTTGGACCCTGGATTCGTTATCAGAGAGTCTACACCAGAAAAAAACGGCGGAGCGGAGGCGTAGCGTAAAGAGCTTGTAGTTTATTATTGGCTCAATTCTTTTTACGCCAGCAATAAGAAACCAGAATCTCTTTTACGCTACGCTTCCGGTGTGGACTCTCTCTCAGGGACAACATTTCGGGGGCATGCCCGGGAGCGAGAAGAGTTTCTTACCTGTGTTTGTGTTATTTGTCCAAACTAACTGTTCGCACACCTCATTAAATGTATGTTATATCATATACCTATATGTTAAATGTTTAAAATAAGTTTTTTAAATATATGTTGATAGCAGCTAATGGCCGAGAGCTAGACAAAGGAGGCTATCTACTGAATGTGCTGGTGGATGGCGCTTAAGAGCAGCCAAACCAAGATATTGGAAGAAGAAGAACATTGACAACCTGAACTAGTGGAGCTTCGGTTTGTTGACATTTTTTCTTAATATATTTTCACAGATTTTAAAGTAAAAATGAATTAAAAATTAGAACTTTTCCAGATATCTTGCACTTACTTAGTTAATTTAAAATACCCACACGTTTCCGGTTTTTGAAAAACATGAAGTAACCCAGAAAACTATAACCTTTGAAGCGACCATTTACAGAAGCCCCAAAATGTTCAATAGCAGCCTTTTGTACGAAAAGAGGCCTCTTAAAAAGCCTAGAATAGGTCCTCCTGATGTGTATCCCCAGGAACCTAAACAGAAAGAAGATGAGTTGACTAGTGTTAATGTAAAACATGGGTTTCCTACAATGACACATTTAAGTGATGAATTTGGAACAGCTAGAAATTGCAATGTTACTTCTAATAAGGTAAGTTGTTATGATTATACACTTGTTTTATGTAAATGCCGTTTTATTTTAATGAACCATTTAATTACATTAAAAAAATGTACTTTAATAACTTAGTTAAATTCAATTGCATGGCACCCACAACCAGAGTCGTGATAATTGTCTGAAGACATACTAAAAGTAAAATCTATTTATTATAAGTAATTTTAAAAAATTACCTTGGCAAATAATATTACATGCTGTGAAAAAATGGACTAGATTTAAACACATGTTTAAATTCTTGTAGGTGGGTGCATATTTCAATGCAATTATTACTAGAAAAGAAGAACTCAGCATGCTGCCTGATTCAGGCAGGAAACGTCAACAAATCAATCCAAAAGACAACTTTTGGCCAGCCACTATTCGGACCAAAAATCACATTGAAGCTTGGTTCAAAGATCTTGCAGGAAACAAACCTTTGATGAACTTGTCTAAAAAGGCACCAAATTTTAATAAAAAGAAGAAATTTTTATGATGTTGACTGAATATCAAGTTCCAATGATAAGGGCTGCTTGGTTCATAAAGTTGAGCTCGGCCTATACTGTAGCTGTTTCTGAAGCCAAGATTAAGAAAAGGCAAATGTCTGATCCGACTACAGGTAATTCTACACAAAATTTCTCAAAATCTAATTTTTAAATTATATTTTTAAATTTAGTATTCTAGGAGATGAAAGACTTTTTTAGTATGATATTTGGAAAAATTTAGTAAGTTTTTATTTAAAAAACGTTTGTATTTCTTAAAGGAGACTGGAAAAACCGACTGTTTTTCATACGAAAGATTAACTAGTATCTGTTTAAATATGAATTGTTTAATTATTTGGTGCTGAAGTATAAAAATTTCCAAATCTCCTGAAAAAGTTTAGGTAATTTGAACAATCAGCAAGGGAAAAAAATAAACAATT
Source organism: Listronotus bonariensis (assembly GCA_014170235.1). NCBI lineage: Eukaryota > Metazoa > Arthropoda > Insecta > Coleoptera > Curculionidae > Listronotus > Listronotus bonariensis. Next base: position 16,829 of record JACEGR010009407.1, read on the forward strand.
TTACCAAATTACCTAACCTGATTTAAGGACCCTACCTTTGGGAAGCTCTTTTCATTCTATGAGGATTTTATGTGAAATTTTTCTTATTTTCAGAGGAGTACAAAAACCATAAAAATATTCAAAATCAAATATATTTTTCATTAATTTCGTAACACCCTGTATAATTATGTTCCGTGTGGATTAATGTCCAATATATTCTTAACTAAAAAAATAAATAAATGGGCTCCTGTTAACTTGTAAGATATATTAAGAAATGTTAAACTATATTAAATTTAAGTAATTATTTTTCAGAATGGACAAGCACTTTACTCAAATTCCTCAAAGACCAGGTACCAAAACTACAAGAATACCACTCACAATCTGAGAAACCTCCTCCTCCTAACACTACTCTAACTACCATAGCTAATAATGAAACAGAACAAAAACTAGCTTTGAGACACTGGGTATACTGTTCTAGGATGTTAAAGTACATGTATGAAGAAGGACTTATAGACAGACAAGAGGTTTTGACGTGGATCCTAGAACTTTTAGAAAAACATGACAAACCAAAGGGTCAGATACAAGAAGACGGGTTATTAAGGCTACTGCTACCTTTGACACTTCAGTACTTGGATGAATTTGTACAATCCGAACTTCTTTCCCGACGTTTGACGCATTTTTGTACAAAAAAACTTTATTTTATGATGAATAACGTGGCAGAATCAAATCTGATGACTTCACCTCCTAGTGACAGTAAGACGGAAACTAAGGAGACCGAGAAGGAAGTAAAGAAAGAAAATGTTCCACCTAATCCTATGCAGACGACTTTAAATGAGTACCAGAGTTGTCCCCATCATAAAGACATAGGTATTTAATATTTTAGAATATTATTAAAGTTGAATTTGAGATCTTTTGAAAATATTAGCTTTATTTGTTCTTAGTTGTTTAAGATAGTTTATATGATTTTATTGACTTACATAAAAAAATATACATTTTAGTTCTTCAGTTAAGTACTATCATCCATACAATACTGCTTGAGTGTCCCACAGCTCTAGTATGGTGTTCTACAGGTGTAGGCACTCAGTGGCATGGATCACCTTTAGATAATTTACCCTTAAGTAAGTATAGGTAGATAAATGAGAGTGAAGTGATATTTTCGTGGTCTTATTTAAAATTAAATTTAAACAAATTAATTTTTGGTTACCTTAGTCATTATAAAACAATATAACAAAGAAAATAACGATATGTGTTTCAATTTAGGCCCTTCTGCTTTACCAATGCCGGCACGCTGTGATATGAATTCCTATAGAAAGCAGATTCGTCATGCTGAAAATTGTATAAGGGAAAGAAGCAAACGGGCCGAAGGCAAATGGTGTACGGATAAGTGGCAAACTAGTTCAGCAGGTAAAAAAATAATAAATAATACTGCAATTGTATTCTATATTGCATTTAAGTGTAGCATGGGCTCAAATACAACAATCTTCCTTTCTTGATGCAGGTACTGTTACAACAAAGGTACTGGCTGCCTTAGATGCCTTAGACAGGCATCGTTTTGACAAAATGGACTCTACAAATTCATTAGATACACTTTATGCCAAGGTATGGAGCAACTGATAAAAAATATTCTTTAGCAATTATTATTTCAGGCTATGTAAGATATTAAAATAATTAGATGTATTTCTTCCTTGTATTATATTTACATATTACTTGATTTTTAGGTTTTCACTGGTTCAGGAGACCAAGAAAATGCCATAGTTAAATTGTTGTGTGAATGGGCAGTGTCACCAGAAAGGACTGGAGAACATAGGGCCTTGGCCGTTGCGGCTCTGTTGGGTAAAAATACTATCTCACATTATTCTTTAGAAACATATCTTTAATGGATCGCGCCTAATTTGCCTGCAAAGCACTGCACATCACATAACTTCAATGAACTTGTTCTATGATAAGCTCATTTCTCTTGCATGCACTAGTATTTTTAGGCGCAATTGATTCTATCGCAAATAATAATGTGTTGCAGTGTCAAATAATAAAGAATTTTCTAAGTTTTTAGGCAAAATTATAAAAATATCAATTTGAACTGAACTAATAGGCTAAGAGCTCGTGAGTGCAGGCCATCGTTATTTTGTGTAAGCTGAAAATTTGTCAGTGCATACTCCCAACATAGATAGAAGCAACGGAAGATATGAAGTTTAACTCAGGTACCAAGTACCAAAGATCAATGAATTAAAACTTAACTTTTTTCATTGTAAAAGCTGAATTTTATATGTTACTTGGGTACCTATTAGAGGATACTTCCTTAGTTGCCAGATAGTTTCGACAGTTGCAACCCCTTGGCAGACAAACATTTTGGGGTGGCCCAATAGTCTGAGGAAGTCCAATATTTCTGTTATTAAACAAGATATGACAAAAAGTCTTAAATAAGAGTTGTAGGGTTTCCAAATATGCATGCCCTAAACATATTTCTCCGTATACAGAATTTGCCATAAAAAGTTATTGGTGTAAGGTTAGGTTTTTTAAAAATTGTATTTTGGGACACTCTGCATACATTAAAATATTTTAAGGGCATGTCTATTTAAAAACCATAGAATATACATATAAGACTTGATACCTTGTACCCAAGTAACATATTTAAAATTTAGCTTTTACAAATTGACGAAAGTTAAGTTTCAGTTTATTAACCTTTTTATTTACCTGCCAAAGCAACTATGAGCCAAACTTCATAGTCTACCATTGCTGCTACCTATGCACCGACAAACTTTTAGCTTCTACAAAATAACAATGGTTTGCCGCTCACGGACTTTAACTCTATAAAAGAATATGAGTGGATTAATTGTAATATTATTTGAGTTATATGCTGTAAAGACAGTCGATTGTTTTTTTAATCAAATTATTATTATTTTCTTTTTTAACAGATCGCAGGCAATCTGATACTAATCCATCTGAAAGCCCAGAAGCAACACAAGGAGATGACAAAGACAGTAATAGTTCCCTTCCTGGTGGTCCACCTATGTTCCAGTCACTTTTAATGAAGTTTTTGGACATTGATGCGCCAGTACCTAGTCCCGATGACTGTGCACAGGTAAAAATGTTCATACACAATACACATACATTTTTTCTTTAGTTCTCTATAAGAATTCTACCTTAAACAAAATATTATTTGGCTTTTCTCCAGAATAAAATTAAAAAGTTTATTCAACATTTTAAGAAAATTAAAACTTTTATATACTACGAAGAACTATTCTGTTACACAATATAATAAAAGTTATGATTACTTTAAAAGAAATAAAATAATGAAATATTAAATATTAAGTAACTTACAATACAAAGGTTTCAATCTATAAACAAAGAGAAAAGCCAAATAATATTTTGTTTAAATTTAATCTCCCAGAAAACAAATAAAGCATAAAGAATTCTACCTTATTCTGATAATACCATTATTGTAATTTTTAATAAATATTCTTTTATTTTAGAAGAAAACAGCATTTTCTAATCTTGTCCACCTATTTTCCGAACTAGTACGTCGTGACGTTTTCTCTCACGACGCCTACATGTGTACCCTAATTGCTAGGGGTGATTTGATTGGACACGAGGAAAATTCAGATACTATTACAAATAATCATCATAGCAAGATTGAGGTAAATATTATAGCATTTTCTAATATTTTACTTTTTGCAATTGTGCAAAAGAAATTGAATTTGAATTCCAAAAAGTCAATATTTAGTACTTGATTTTTTGTAAGTGCAGAAAAGTTTTTGTGAGTCTAGAGCCTGGTAAATGTTTTGTAACTGATGTTTCCATGTTAAATTATCAATTTTAATTAAAAACATTGATTTAATTAAATTTAAAATAAAAATGTCATTTCTTAAAAAAATAAAAAAATTCTAGCCTATGGACTACGACGACGCTGACGTCGACAATGATCTAGATAAAATTTTGCAAAATATTAAGGAGGACCAGCAGAATTCTATGGACATACCGGACAGCCCCAAAGACCATGACCATGCCCATCACCCTCACGTGCCTAACATGGGACATGTTCCCATGGAGACTGGACATGGAGATCATAAGGTTAGAAAATATAAATATTTTTTTATTAAAGGCGTTTTTTCGTGTTAATACGGTACAAAATATTTTAAAAACATTTGAATACCTATCTCTATCTAACTCTCCTATTTATATTGTCATTTCAAATGCCGTTTCAACCACTCCGATGAATACGGTTAACACAAAAAAATGATTTAGGTCTAATATTCTTAATGGCAAGTGTTCGAATTATATTGTGGTTAAAATACAAGTTGCTAAAATAAATAATTTTGAAGATCCATTTTTAAATTTGATATTTCAAGTGTCAAGTTTGATACAAAATTGTCACACTATTTATAAATAATTTCAGAAAAGATTTGCACAATATATTAGATCATTGAGTATGTGATTGGATAAAACTTAGAAAAGTTTTTTGGATGAATATGGCAAAAATAAATGATCAGAAGATCCAGTCTTGCACCTGCGTCAATTCTGACAGAAATTAAGTAATTGTTACTAAATTAATCCGAGATAAAATTGTAGTTTTGTACTCCTTTAATAGTCAAGGGGACAGAGTTTAGATTATTAGTACATTAGTACAAAATGTACTGAAAACATGGTTCTTTTCCATATTTTTTTCTCTTATGGTTATATTTTTTCAGATTAAGCCATCGCGACACTTTCTTTACACAACCCATTTTCCGTTGAGTCAAGACGACCCGTTTAGCCAGCACGACTGTAATCAGAGGCATGTGTTGCTATACGGAGTGGGCAAAGTCAGGGACGAGGCGCGACATACAGTCAAAAAAATGTCTAAGGAAATCTGTAAATTATTTTCGAAGAAGTTTAGCGTCGACGTGGCAGAAGGGGGCAAGGTAAAATATATACAGTATTAGAAAAAAGTGTTGCAACAATAAAAAATTTTGGTTAAAAATACCATAGTGTCTTCTCAAGAATAATCACTTAAAATTATCTTTAATAATTGTCCTAATTCAAGTACAATTGTCTTCGACGAAGACACGAAAATATAAATGAATATGAATCCTATTTACAGGTTAAAAACACTCAAGAAACGAATTCAACTTTGAGGCTACCACTCAGAAATGTCAAAGTTTGAGCTATTTCGATCAACATGTAGTGACGTGGCAGTGCAGTGTGACTGTTATCGAAATGCTAAATTCGTTTGCCACGGGCAACTCGAACTATTTGCCCGTGCAAGAGCATGTGGCGTTTCTTTTCGATCTCATGGAATTGGCTCTAAACATTTATGGGCTGATCGATGTTTGTATACAGATTTTAAAGGTAAGGCAGCACACTGTTGGCAAGCACACTAAAGCAACAAAGCTATTTTATTCAAGATGGTACTTAATTTACACAGTTTGTATGCAGTAAGGGATAAGGGTTGCCACCAACCTGGAGCACCTTGATTTTTAGGGAATTTAGAACTTTTAAATATGTGATGGACATTGAAGATACAATATTCTATATTGATTTGGCAGATTTATGTATTTACCATACCTTCTTTGAGTATACATCTAGTAATGTCTGCAATGGGACCGCTTCGGTCCTGGTCGCGTGTTATTAGAGACTGAGTATTCTCAGCTATATTGACCCTATAAACTGGCCGATTACCTAAAGCAAAATTAAAAAAAACCCTTGCCCCCTTCATAAAAACAAACAAAAATCAAAATACATAAAGGTATAGGTGGCAACTTTGCAAGTTGAATAATAATTTTAATAATTTTTTAAATTTTCTCAGAAAAACTTTAAAATATTTTGATATTTTATTTTGACATTTATGTTATTAATACATATTCAAATTTTTATGATTCATTTAGCAATGTCAAGAAATATCTGCATTTTCTTTTGTATTTGGGAAAACTACATACAGGAAAAAACTTTCACAGAATTTAAAATACAAATTTTAGCACCCCTAGTAATAGATCATATAGAAATAAAGAAAAAAAAATGTTTATAAAATTAGATACATAATGTTAAGTTTTAATATCTTTTAAATATTCTTTATCTCAGTAATTATAAATGTCTTGGACCCATGTACTGGGTGTCAAGTTATAAATTTACAGGTTCCAACTTACTTTATTCTTTATGTATTAAATAAATAAAAAGTTGGTTCAATTGCTTCTATTTCTGTGGTTTCCGATTCTGGTAGGAGGGTGTATATTTATATCTGGACATCCAATACAACACAAAACTAAATTTTTAGTAGACTTTTGGATTACCTTGTATGACCAAGTAATTTTCTCTTAGGAACTGCCGGAGGTTGAAAACCAGTTATACAACAAAAATTCTGTATTGAGCAGGAATTACACAACTGGTTTAAGTTTATATGTTGTTGGAGTTTTAAGGAGATACCACTGCTGTTTATTATGTAAGTAACCATGAGAATTACATACACGTTTGGCCACGTCAAAGGATCATAGGCAAGTAAACAACAAAGCGGGACTGATGCGTCACCGCGTTTTCATGCCTGGTATTCTTTATCGAATCTATTACTGTTAGTTTGTACACACGTTAGACCGTCTTCTTTCCACGTATTGCCTATAAACCTTTCGAATTGGCTGATTGTGTATACTATTATCTTGTTGTAACAATCCCTAAAAACAAACTTTAATAAATTACTTTTTAGTATCCCCTGAACAAACTTCTTCAGTGTTCGAAGGTCTCTGTAAAGTCGTGAAACATGTTTCGAATCCGGGTGACTGCAGCTCAGCAGAGCGTTGTATTTTGGCCCATCTGTACGATTTATACTCTTCCTGCAGCCTGCTGAAATCCAAGCCGCATGCCGTTGAGCCTTTCGGCAATGCTTACCCGAAAATCAAGCAGGCGTTGTACAGCAGTCTGGTGCTGCAACCTACAAGTAGTACTTATGTGTACAATCCTCAATTTATGCAGGAAATATTTAAAAGTCCAAGGCGAATCGGCAGGATAGAGAGTTCCTGGGCTAAGCAATTAAACGAAAGCGGGAATAACAGGTAGCTGAACGGTTTTTATATTTGGTAAAGACGTATTTTAACACTTTGCTCAATAAGTCCCTGCTCTGATATACAGGGTGTCTCTAAAAGGTGTAGAAAAAATGCTATTAACAAATTATTGAGACTTAAATGTGACAGTCTAACTTAACTTACCCTAATCTAAAAGTGGATGATTTCGGAGATATAGGTTGTGAAAAATTAAATACAGTTTTAGTGTTTTATAAATATTTTTTTATGAATAATTGTATTGGCACAATATTCGGCTAGAGGAGGTTTTGGGGGTGAAAAATTAAAATATGCTATCCCTTTGATTGTAAACTCTAGAGAGCGCCACCTGCTGTACCTTGCAAAATTGAAAACCGAAATAACTTTTTGGAGCCATTCTGTATGGAACTTTTAGGTAAAAATTCTTATTATTTAACATATTTTACTATAAAAAGGTATGGTAAAAGTTGATTAAGGTAGCTATTATTAGGATATCTGAATTTAAAAATATACTTCCAGTTTTAACCTATACAGCAGTAATGGTGAACCTTTTTGTATAAACGTGCCATTTTTGTAGAAAAATGTAAAATTGTGTCCTTGGTGTGCCATACATTATTTTTTAGGGGCCAAACAATATTGAAAAGATAAAAAAGGGCTTCTATTACTTTTTAATTTAAAGACGAAAGATGTTAGTTAGTCAAAATTTTAAAGAGCAAAAAACAGTTTAAAAAAGAATCAACATGCTCGCGTGCCAACTTGGGCACGCGTGCCATGGTTCGCCATCACTGTTATACAGGGTGTTTTAGAATAGGATGCTTATCTTGAAGAGTGCGAGAGAGTGTGAAGAGAATCCTTGGGTGATTTAATGAAGAATGGTTCAAATAAATCTATGTCGCCCAAACCTTTTTGCAGACCTCAAAAAAGGTGCTTTAGGGAAAGAAATTTGTCTTAACTAAAGAAGTGATTGCTGAAACTAAGACAAATTTTTTACAAAGAAAGTTGGATAAGAGTATACTGAAGACTTATTGAGTAAAGTGTAATTTAAATTATGTTATTAAAAACCTAAACATGATTTTTTAATGCAGATATTCTTTTGTGTGCAATGCAATCACACGAGTCTGTTGTAAAGATCCGGACAGCGATCGTATTAACGACAACGAGAGATTGAACGATTTGGCAATCCTATGCGCCGAAATGACGGCGTGCTGCAACTCGCTTGCTTCAGAATGGTTGGGCGTGCTTCTGGGCTTGTGCAGTCCCACGTCGCCCCTGAATATTATAAGGATGTATTAAATGAAGTTAAGATTGAGGTAAAATAAAGTAAAATGTTCCCTATTTTGCCTTGTATATATTTTTTATTATTTATTGTATTTTATTTTTTATTACCTTGTATATTTTATTTGGTTGGTTTTGTTCCACTTTTAAAAATAGGCTTAAATAAAATCATTTTTTAGGATGTCAGTATTCACAATGCTCTGGCGGTTTTTACTTGCATTCTGATAGCAAGGCATTGCTTCTCCCTTGAAGATTTTGTTAGAACAGTAGCATTACCTAGCTTACTAAAAGTGAGTATTATTAATTGTAAGAAATATTGTTGTATGTAGTGACATAAATGACACTAACTAGTCTACAGTGTGGTCCATTAAGTATGCAACAAAGGAGAAACTTTTTATTTGCAGTTTGTCAGAAAATTTTATTCTTCCTGAAAGTTGGTGCATGATCCAAAACTGTATTAGCAGTAATTAGTTTTATTAAAAGTTTTTGGGTATACAGGGTAGGTCCAAAAGATTAAAAACTGTTTAGGAGTAAAGTACCCTTATTTCTAAAAATACAAAAAAAATGTTGAATAGAAAAGTTATTTAGAGTTAAAAGTTTTGCCTAAATACCAAATCATGGCCTCATATTTAGGTTTTTATTTATTTATTTTTTTATTTTTATTTATCTGTTCTACACTTTCAGAAACATTTGAAACAAAAAATTTTACAAGGTAAATAAGGAATTTTTATATGCATTTTATTATTTATAGTATATTTGCCTTAATAAAAAGCATATTTGTATAATTTTAGGGCTCTATTAAATATCCTTGCAACAAACTTAAAGTTAGTAGTTAGCTAAAAAAATATAAATGCAGTTAAATTTTACAAATTCGCTTCAATTTGATTAAACTTGTTTAAAAGTCGGTTGGTTGGAACTTCTTTAAAGAAATTTTAAATCAGAATAATAAAAATCTGTATCATACATAATTTAAAATTTTCCAAAAAAAAAAATTGAATATTGGTATTTGGCATAATTTTTGATTCTAAACAAGTTTTTTAATTAACATATTGTTGTATTTTTAAAAATAAGGATTCTTTACTCTTAAGCGTTTTTGCTCTTTTGACCTACTCTGTATATCAATTAACTTTTAATAAAACTAACTACTGCTAATACAGTTTCGGACCATGCACCAACTTTTGTGAAGAATAAAATTTTCTGACAAATTGCAAATAAAAAGTTTTACATTTGTTGCATACTTAATGGACCACACTGTATATTCCCATTATTTTTTTATTGTTTTATTTAATTTTTAAAAACTTGTATGTATTGTAATAAAAGTTTTGTTCCTATCTGCAGGTAAAATCTCTCGATTCGTCATCTGGCCTTGCGGAAGCTGGTATGCGTCTGACCTGTCATCTACTTCTGCGTCTGTTTCGAACGGCAGAAGGGCCACAACCGGGACTGTATTCGGTGGGGTCACCGCCTTTAACGCCACCAAGATTGCCTCTGGGAGTCAGGTTGAGCTGTGATAGACATCTGTTGGCCGCCGCGCATAGAAACATTGATGTCGGTAGGTACTGTTTTTAAATAAAAACAAACAACAATATTGATTAAAGCTAATAACCATAAATTTGATTCTTGAAACATAAGATTCGCAAACAAAATACAGATTAGGTTCTTTATTCCATTGACCACCAAATACACAGTATAAATTTTTCTTTTTTTTTTAACCTACATAAGCATGTCTCCTTGTCTCCATCAGTTAAAAATAAAAAATTCAAGAGAATTACTACTATTACTTTTTATTTATATTTCAACATGCACTGTACTAGAGACATAACGGCTGCGCACGT
>JACEGR010009408.1:0-26917 GCA_014170235.1 Listronotus bonariensis
TTCTATTTATTTACCCGAAAACCGTGCATGAAATAAACAAAAGTCAAATTTACTTTGTTGTAAACCTAATAAGAATTTTAAATAGTATTTTTATTTTAGAAAAATGCAATGGCGTACCATTTTTTATTATTAAATATTTAACTTTACCTTCTCATGGACGACACTGGTAAAAATTATTTTTTTCTTGTATGCCAAAAAATGTCTTTTGGTGCGCCCCCAATTTTTTTTTAAATATCTAAATTGGTTTAGTTATTACAAAAAAATGTTAAATTTTAACACCCCGTAGTTCAAAAACTAAGACGTTTAAGACAGTTTTACGGCCGTATTCACAAAGTTCTGACAAATATTTATCAGATTGATAGTCTGCTTAAAAAACAGGCTATCTGTCTGATAAATATTTGCCACAACTTGGTAAGTATGGCTGTTCGGAAATAAAAAACTTCTAATTTGCACTGTTTCGGAAAAGCTTTGTTATAAAATTTTATATAAATATAGCTAAAATAAAAAATACCAGTTTTTTTAAAAATTAGCTTTAATTTTCTCACTGATTACTAGAAATAAAATATTTCGTATTTTATACTGTTTTATAATTTAATCAGGTTTCGAAATACCTCTGTTACAAAAGGAAATCTAATAAAAAATAAAACAAAAATAAGTTTAGGGTTTTTCTCGTAAAACTACGCCAGAATATCTCCGACCACCGTTCTTCGCTTTTACGATCCCGTAAAGTTGACACCCGTTTAACTTCATTTCTCTTTTCTCCCAGTTGGAAACTAGGTGAAGTATCCAGTGGGATGAATACACTGTATATGGCGAAAAATTGGCCAGAGAGTTACTGTGGACTCTAACCAGAAAAATGTGTTAAAAACCCGATACGTACCATTAAAAAATCGCCCTAAAATTAAATCAATAGCATTAACAACGTCTACAAAAGTTTATTAATAGATAATAGAGTGGGAACGCGTGGAAACAAATCAAATTAAACTTCAGTGGCTAATTTCTTTAACAAAGCACTCGAACATTTTTTTATCTTTGGACAATCCACGAAGGCTGGAAGCCTAAATACTAACGTACCGTGGGTGTCTTAAGCAGGGTAAGAGGAAGTTTGTTAACAGGGGACTTAAAAACTTGAAGATTTGGGGGGAAGGAAAGACCTCAGTAGGTTCCACAGTCTAGAAACTCTAGGGATAAAAGAACGAACGAAATGGGAAGTTCGGGGCCTGTCCAATTGAACCGTATAGGGATGCATACGCGCGGCACCACCAGTTTCTCTGTTGGGAGCTGCAAGAGAAGGGACTATACTGGATAATTCGTCGGAGCAGAAGCCGTAAAAGTATCTATAGAAGAGCGATAGATCTCCCACAGCTCGACGATGGGCAAGAGAAGGAAGTCTTTGAGTAAGTAAAGGATCATTAATAGGACGAACAGTCCTTCTTTGAATGGCATTAAGAATGCTGAGGGTTGTTTCCCCAGACATGAGAACAATATTCCATATCTCATATGTGTGGGATAGTTTTTGAAAAATTTAATACTTTTCAAAATTAATTTACATTTTTCATGTGCCCCGAGTGCAGTGTATTAATGTTTTCTTGTGGTTGACGTTGGATTTATACTGTTTTGTCCCCACCCAGCACCCCTGTTCACTCCACCGTCCCGTAAATAAGTTTTTATTAATAATAAATTATAGAAATGGATTTTGGAAAACGCGCACACAGATTTGTGTCATAATCGATCTATAGAAACGCCCTGAAAAATAATTTTTCAAAAATCTCTTATAATAGCGAAAACCGCTATATCGAACATTAACCCCGATTTTCACCAGTCGACCCAACTCTGCGCATGACCATTGCCCTTTATAATCCTATAACCATCTTATCTGTTTTATTGGTAATAAATACATGTTAAGTTTTAAATTTTTAACGTCGATAAGATATTTAGATATTTAACGATGCCCTAAAAATAAGGTTTTAAGTAAAAGTTAATAGCTCAACTCTTCTATTTGAATGTATGATGAATTTTAACCACAAAGTCGACAATATCTCTCGTCGTAAAACGGTACGTTTAATTTGTAGAAAATACAACAATGTTGAGTTCGTTATGATCGTAAAAACTTTATGTAACTGTTAGGAATGCAATAACTTAGAATATAATTTTGCAGTGCAGTATTTTTGTGAAGAGTAAAAAATAATATGTTGGAAATAAATTAAAAACCTTTAAATACAAATTTAACTATACAGGGTGTTTGAATTTCGTTGCAATTGCTGGGTATCTTGGTTATTATTAGAGATAGAGACTTGTGGTTTTTTAAAAGTGTTTCCACATTTTAATGAAATGAAATATACCTAGAATCCAGTGGTGTACTTAGATTATTTTTTAAAATAAAATAGCTTTTAAGATAAACTAAACATATGATTTTTCTTATGGAACACCAGGTATGCTTTAGGATTATTAAGTTATGGCAGTTGGAAGCTTTTTAAAAATATACAGGGTATTTTCTAAGGCCTCTCTTTACATAGATATGTGCCCTTAAAAGAAATCGGGTTTTCTTAAATAAATTTTATAGTACTAGGTAATTTTTTTACCAGAAGCATTTCCAGGGAAGATGGCCGAAATTCATGCCACTTCATAAGTTCAAGAATAAATAAATAGGACCGAAATGGACGACCAGAGCCAAGAATAAATAAACCAACCAACCAACTTAAAGGTACGTATCCACCAACGCAACAATAAGAAACTTTTTGTTACTTAATGTTGCTTTGTATTTCGAAATTACGGAACAAATGTCAACAGGTTTTAACTTTTTGTCTACACTAAAGCTACTAAAACTAGGAACAATTTTAGTTTTTCTTAACGCTGTTTACCTTTTACATTGTCGTGGTAGTCTGCATTTCGCGAAAAATTGAGGTCTCTACTGCAGTAACTACTAAATTTGTTCCAACTTGTTTCGACTTTTTCTTTGATAAAAGAAAAAATTTCCTACTGTCGTTAATGTTAAAAAAGACATCTCCCTTATTCCGACAGTTAAGAGAAGAACTCCTTCTCTTTATGTCATTTACCGGTACACTCGCCAGTGATGCGTTTCGCCTACCTCATAGGTCTTATCAAACTGGCTGTACCGGGTCCACGATGAATAATACAAAAAACCAGAGTATGTTAAAAGAGTGTAACAGTGCAGTTTGCGAATTTAATTACAACAGCTTTCCTAGCATATTATTTTATTTTATTTGGTACCCCTAGCGCCGTCTAGTGCGCAGTGACTTAATTATCGCAAACTAAGCTAAAAGGTTCCTGTGGCCTAGAACCTCCCGTGAGCACGACAAGCGTTTCATTAGAGTGACGGTACTCTGTAAGGTAAACTGATTCTTTTCTTCGAGCATATATCTTCTAGAGGCTTCGCTAGCTGTCAGTGTTAACCTTTACAAATGAGATTTTTATGACCGGTTAATTTTTCTTGTGGTATATGAACCTTTCTCGAGTCCATGGTTTTGAGGGAAGCAGCGACATTTCACATGTATCTTTAAATCTTTGGCCTGTGGTAACCGTCCGATTCCGAGGACCTTTCAGAGTTTTACCCGCCGAAGTGGTTCGACAAAGTGTCAAATTTTGGTCGGACATTTAGAGACTTCAAATGACACTTTCTGTCAAACCGGAGCGACGAATAGAAGGCAATTCTGTGATTTGATAAAAATTTCGATTAATCTCTGTTAAAAATCATGAATTCTTGTCCATCTTTAGCCTGAAAGGTATGTCTTTTTGTATACTTATATTTTACGTTAGTATTTTTTGCATAATTCACCTTTTTCTTGGAATATCGAAACTTAACCTCAAAAACACGTTGTCTTTGAATTGATTTTAATAATTTGGTACTGTTTTAGATAAGCCCGGTTCATCCTTCTTCATTTCTTCATCCTTCTTCTTCTTCTATTCTTCTATGTTCTATTTTCTATTTGTTCCCTACGCTTGAGGAAGCCAGATATAAGTTGCCCGTTAATTGTGAGGCATGCCATAGACCTAGCACACGAGTTCAACTTCTTATGATCTACGACCAGCGTATGCCACTTGTCTGAATCCCAGTTGAATGCCAGTGTGAGAATCCCACTCCAACATCTAGTGGACCTTTTAAAGAGGATTTCAGATAAGTTGAGACTAACCATATTTAAAGTCTTTAAAGTATACCATTTAATATTGATACATCTAAATAACATATTGCATCGTGAACATAATCAAACTAGTTAAGTAACATTAATTTAGATACTTAAATTTTTAATTTGAATTGGTTATATTTGTTAAAGCGGTGTAATAATGTTTGCAAACGTTAAGCGCTAGAGTCTCTTATGTTTCTTTTTACTGACTAATACTTATTCTTTAAAACCAAGATTCTTAAATAAAGAACACACATATTTTATACGTTGTCTTTTTTATTTTATGTCGGAATCTGTTTGTTTTGTTTTAGTTTACCTATAGGAACAATCCCTCTGTAGATTACCACCACTATTTGTAACTTTAGGTGGCGCCCATATTTAAGTACCTTTTTTGTGGTAAACTATAATAGGAGGGCTAACAAATTATCAATTTAATTATTTCTGGTACTGATACAGGAGTTAAAGAAATGTTTAGGTTACTCAATCCACGACCCACGTGCCCCGACTGACATTGAGCTAGTTAAAAGGTATTTTGCCTTAAAGGCTAATTAAACATCTTTAATTAGGCAATCTTAAAATGTACTTTTAGCCCAATTAAGTTACATTACAAACAATATCGTTGTTCGACGGTAAGATGTAATCTCACCGTTGATACTGTACTGAAAAACATCATTCAGTGTAAGTAAGATTAAAGAAAATAAATGAAACTAATTCCGTACTGTCGTAAATGTAAAAGAAAAATAAATCTTCCTTATTCCAATAGTTTGGTGTTCTTTTTCGTTTACGTTTACGACTGTAGAAAATTATTTTCATTTATTTTCTTTAATCTCACTTGCCGACTTTCTGTAAAACCTAATGACGATTTACTAAATAATGGTTTTCAGTACGTTATCAACGGTGAGATTACATCTTACCGTCGAACAGCGATACTGTTCTTTTAAGATACTCTTGCTTTTTGTACTATTTCGGTATAGCCAGTTTGATAAGTCCTATGAGGTAGGCGAAACGCGTCACTGGAGAGGGTCCCGGTGAATGACATAAAAAGCAGAAGTTATAAAGGAGATTTCTTTTTTCTTTTATTTTACAGACTTGAAATGGAAACACGAAATTCACAAAAACATTTTTATTTTATGACTACAACAAAGACCAACCGTTTGGAACATTAGCGAAATTTTTAAAAACAGAAAAAATATTGTTGCTTTGGTGAAATATTTTGTCAAATAACTTTGTAGCATTTTTTCACTTTTAATACCACTAGTTTTAAATTTACTACACATTTGATTGGTCAAAACATAGTGAAATTTTTCTTACCAAATACCACTGTGCTTAAATTATTCCGGGAAATAAATTTAGCACTGGTGGTATTACAAATGAAAATTCCACACCAAGTTTGTGTTAAATAATATTATTTTAAATTCATATTTGTAACTTTTACACGAGCTTTAAAACTTACTATAAAATAAATATTTTCCATTTTACCAATTGTAGTTGCAAATATATGTAGTTTTAGAGCTTATCATTGTTTATTCTTTTATATTATATATACCTTATATTACTTACTACAGTTGGTAAAAATAGTTTATTTTAATTTTTTAGACCTGTACCTTACTTTTGTTTGCTCTTCACTTATGTCTAGTACTTCAGTTTTATGATATTATTTTACTAACTGTAGTTGTATAAAATTGTCATTTAGGGTCTTAAAATCTTACATTATTTTATATTATGTTATGTCTGAAATTCTACAACTGGTACAAAAAAACATTATCTTTAATTATATATGTGAATGACAGACATGACGTTAAAACAAATTCAATGATTATGTCAAAAATTTCCACCATAATTCGCTACAGGGTACCCCAGGCAAGAGAAAAAAATCCGATAAATACTTGTGTTGTCATGGTAATGCAACCAAAACTACACATTTGATTGGTCAAAAAATAGTGGTGTAGAATTTTCGGGGTAATTACACATGTGCATCAAAATTATAAATCATTTTGCTTGAAAGAGTATTGCCTAAAAACTACTAGAGTTCATTTTCATATTTTGGCAAAGAGCCTGACTCCGAAGGAGGTTATTTTGATGCACGAGTGTTATTTAGGAAGAAAATTACTTGAAAAAGTCATAATATCAAATGATGGAATAATAATAATAAACAATTCTACACATTTGGTGCCAAAACGAGATATTTTTAGAGAAAAATGTTGGCAAAATTTATGAAATGTCAAACTGACATAATAAATAAAGCTGTTGTTAGAATGTGGTTGTCAAATTCAACAATTAAAAACATGACCTTGCAATTTTTGATTTTACTATGCAATTATTGCTGTTATCAAGCAATAATTGCCGAGTAGTAGGGAGAGATGGAGAGTTCTGCGCCCTCCGTCCCCCGGGGAGCTTATTATCTCAAAATCTCTGACGTCATTCGAAATTTAGGAATCTTGCGCAACGCGTTATTTAGGGCGTGGTCCCTACTATCTGTCAAACCATAAGTGTCATCTGTCACCTGTCAAATGTCACCTGTCACCTGTCATATGTCAAAAATCACGTGACTTAGAAAATGGCCGCCATGCGTAGGATACTTGCGCTATGGTCATAAATTGATCTGCGCAAACGCGAAAATTCCGAGTCATACCGTTCGGGCGCTATCGACTAAAATCGTAATTTAACCCTGACGATGAGTCATTGGCGCGCGGTTTAAATTTTTTAAATATAGTATTACGTCATACCTATCGAATAGCGAAAACCGCATGGCGCCATCTTTAGCCATAAGGGCGCTACAGCTGTTTAAAATATGATGAGAGACACCAACCAGCGATTAGGACGGTAACCCTATAGCAAAATCAATCATAGCGGCCTTATTATTTAACTTAGAATAATGAAACTTGAACAAAGAATAGTTGCTAACGACAAATAATTTCAAGGTCAAACTTGTCACGTGATAAGTCTAAAATTCTAAGAATTACGAGCCCCGGCACCCCGCACCCTCTGCTTAAGCCATCGGTTTAAGCGGAAAGCTGCGGTTAGATAATAAACGGTAAAAAAACAGTGGTAACTAAATAAAAAACAGTGTTTGTAGTAAAGCATTTATTATAAAATAAAAAATACATACATGGTTGCCATATTTCTAAATAATTCTTAGAATAATACCTTATAAAATAAATAGCAGTGTTTACAGTAAAGCAATTATTTTTAAATTAAAAAATACATTGTTGCCATATTGCTAAATAATTCTTAGAATAATGTATTATTACGGTTATTTAAACTCTTCTCACAGACCCTGTTAATGGTGAATATTTTACAAGTTTGTCATGAATAATTAAACAGTAAGCATTTGTGTTTGCAGGAAAGTTTTCTTTTGTTTCAATCTCTAACCTTACATCAATAATGCCAGAATTAAGGATTTCATTTTGTCTTGAACAATCAATTACAATTAAGGATGCATTGTTTTTAAATTTTTTAGGAGTTAAAAGTGGTTCGTTTTCCTTTTCGTAGTAGCTTTCTTGAAATTCTGAGTACATTTCATAGAGAGTAGCTATTATACCTCTTGAAATTTCCAAATTTAAATTATCATATGGATAAAATTCAGAATTTAAATAAAGCTTTGCATTTGATACATCACAATGATCAAATAAGCTACAATTTTTCTTGTGGTTATCCTTTCGATCTGTTTGAAAACCTAAAATTATCCATCTTGGTCTTTCCACCTGCACAGAAGTTTTAATGGTCCATGTAAGGTGTTTTCCAATCGGTATTGAAGGATGTTCTGTGAGTTCCCAGCTTCTAAAACCGATATCCAATTCAGTTCCACTTCCAACAATCTGTAAAAGTTCTAGTCGCTCAGCATCGGATACTGTAATATGTGGTAGCCTCCAAACAATTTTATCAATAATAGCTTGTACATTTTCTCCATCGGTAGTGTTAATAACGGCATTTTTATCGGAAGAACTTCTTAACAATATTAGTTCATGCTTAACATTTATAAGTATCTTTTGAAAATCTTCAGCGAATCCTAGTAATGTCCTTAGTGGAACACAAACATTAAAAGTTCCGTTTGAGCCCATCCCGTCCCAGGTAAAATCATCTTCAATACTCCAACCAGCGTTTTTATATTTAATTAACTCATTACCATTGTAAGAGACATAACCTTTCATTGTTGCTGCTATTCCAGGATATCTAGTCGAATCAATAACTTTTCCGCCAATTTCAAGACGAATTTCTTCAAAGAGGTGTCCCACAAAGTTGTTTACAAGTTTAGCAGTGTCTGAAACTCTTCCATCGGACCCTTTTAAAAGTCGTCCTTCCAAATAAATATGACTTGCCCAAGGTAGGGTGTATATATCAGTTTGTTGCACCGGTATTCGAATTTCATCATTATTTTTGAAAGAGCTGGAGTACGGTAAATGGCTATGCCTTTCTATTTTTGTAATAGAGTTATCAAAGTTTAGCGAATCTGTCACGTTTAAAATGCTCATTTTCTAAGTTTTTAACAAGAAGCCCTATGGATGCAAGAAATCTTATATTTTCTTCTGTTAAGCTCTTTTTAGTGTTCCAAAGCTGGTTAAAATTGACAATTTTCTTGGCGTTATATTTCACAACCATAACACGTGTGCTCTGCACAACGTTCTGCAGTATACTGACACACATATCACAAAGTAGTTATTTATAAAGACTTTCTCAAATGTAATCTAATAGTAATAACTTCTCCTCTAAAGTCAACCAATTCACCATCTTGATCAACCAGTTTTAATTTAATGTTGCTGATAATTTTGGTGGATACAGGCATATAAAGCACATTTTGAGGAATTTCTATAATTTTGAAACCAGCTGGTACTGATGGCGAAAATTCATGTATTGTATGAACAAGCATATTATTGTGATATGCACCAGTAACGATATTACACTCGATTTTAATCACGTTAATTTTCAGAATATTTACAGGTGTTTGCGATACATGTTTAACGTTGGGCTTTAGCAAAATATTATGAAATCCCAACAATTTTCCAATAGAATTTGTCATAGTAAAGTCAACTGTATGAGAACATTCAAGCTCGCACTTGAGCGTATTAACATTACCCTTTAGGCTTAGGGTACAATTAAAATTATTGATGGCTTTATTTTTTCCTGTATGGCCTCTTGTAGATAATCATTTATTGCACTTATTTCATATGATCCAATCGGGATTTCTAGAGTAATATCACCCACATAAAATTTGTTATTACTCTTATCAATGTTGGGTATGGCGTTAAACGTTTCTAAACTGACTAAACCAAGCTCGTATTCACTAGTGTCATCTCTCAAGTAGATGGGCGGGTTATAGGTTGCTTCTAAGATGGAACTATTACCACTCAAGCTAAAGGTATGCATGACGGTTGAAGTAAGACTAAATTTATTTCTTGAGTCATCTGTATTTATAGGGTTTTAAATAGAGTCCCAAACCGTTTTTGTATGGTCCTAAATATAAACCGCTACCAGTTTTGCTAATCGCAATAGATTCCATTGTTTTGTTGTGTCTCTTTTCTTCTTCTAATCTTTCTTGCGCCGCCTTAGAATCTTTAACAGCTTTTACGATCCCTGATATTCCGCCGCTAAGTGCTCCTACGGCGCTTAAGCCGGCAAAAAGTGGTACTAAAAATGGTAGAAATCCGCCGACTACAGGTAAAGGTACTACATCTGCAGGTTTTTCTTTTTCCACCCCATTGAATGCTTTCAGAGCTACTTCAGCAGCGGAGAAAAGATCTTGCGGTTTCTCCACGTACAATGCCTCCCTCGCTTTTTGAAACGCGGTCGCGAAGGGAATCCCCCTTGCCTCTACGAGCAGCTTTTTTCTTAATTGATTTTTTCTTAAACTTCGTGCATGACCGTACAGCACAAAGTCTTTGACAATACTAAGGATTGAATCAGAATGTTAAGTATATTTATATATGTTACGTTATACTTATAACTGCCATCATTTAGTTCCCACCCGTCATTGAGGCAACACGTGTCTAGAGCTACATAAAGATTATTAACAATAATAACGTATTTAAGAAAAACAGTACCGTATTTAAGAAAAACAGTGCCGTATTTAGAAAACAGTGCCGTATTTAGAAAAACAGTGCCGTATTTTAGAAAAACGGTGCCGTATTTAGAAAACAGTGCCGTATTTTAGAAAACGGTGCCGTATTTTAAAAACAGTACCGTATTTTAGAAAACAGTGCCGTATTTAGAAAAACAGTGCCGTATTTTAGAAAACGGTGCCGTATTTTAAAAAACAGTACCGTATTTTAGAAAAACAGTGCCGTATTTAGAAAAACAGTGCCGTATTTTAGAAAACGGTGCCGTATTTTAAAAACGGTGCCGTATTTTAAAAAACAGTGCCGTATTTTAGAAAAACGGTGCCGTATTTAAGAAAACGGTGCCGTATTTAGAAAAACAGTGCCGTATTTTAGAAAAACGGTGCCGTATTTTAGAAAACAGTGCCGTATTTTAAGAAAACGGTGCCGTATTTGAAAATAAAGACCGTTATCGCTTAAGCTAATTATTAAAAATATATCTTTACCATGGATTGGAACAAGTTGGACAAGGATGCGAGGCGTAAAATAATTGAAGCTTCCAATAGTATTCGAAAAAATTCCAGCTTTTAAAGAAGCAGCAACGTGAGAATGGCGAGCTAGAGTTCGACACGAATGATGATGATCAGCGCTCAGAAGATAAGCGGAGTTTGCAAGAAGATCCAAACATTCTTCAACTCCTTGATAAACATTCGCGTAGTGTAAAAAAATTATATGATTCAATAAAAGCTGGTCGTTATGAGAATGCTGTTATATTGGAAAATACGTATAAACCTTTGGCAAAAATAATATCCAAATCAATACAAAACACTCAATCTGGTAGACAACCATTTATACCAAAGTCCTTAAAAAGACGTCAAAGCGAAAATTTTACTCATACAGTAATAAAGAAAGCACGAACTCCTCTTAACTTTGCCAGTCCCGTTAAAAAACAAGACGATATAGCTGAACAAGAAAAAGAATATATGGATGATGAGCCGTCGGAAGATGATCAAATGATGGAAGAAGGCGAAACAGAGGAAACTGATTTAAACAGAACTATCTATGAGCACCAACCTGAAGAAAGTTACTTTGATGATGATGACTTTAGAGTCGACCCACAATTAAATCCTGTTCAGATTGATAGTATTCCGGAAGAATCCTTTCGAGAATATCTAGATCAGTATGATCCGCTACCTAGAGAATATGTGAAAGGTTTTATAAAAGATACGGAAAACGAGTACGATCGAAACTATTTAAAACATGATATGGCTACTGATCATCTAACTTTCGGTGATTCTCGACTTGAATTTAACGGTCCAGATATTTATGTTAAAGGGGAAAAATTTATTGGAACTCCTGGTCTATATGAACTTATATTCAAGACCAATCCGTTAAAAAACAAATTTACATCACTAGACGAGCGAGCATTTGCAAAATTGGTTTTGCTAACGAATGCTAGTAAGAGAAACTTTAATGAAAACGAACAGCATGTTGGCAACAGAGGTGTCAAGTACATGTTAACAATTAAACCGTTACTCGAACGTATAAAAGAGGAGCGAATAAGAAAACAAAAAGAACGCGATAAAGAGTTGCGAATTACAAGAGCACAAAATCCTCAAGGCTATGGTTTACCAATTGATACTCAACATAAAATATTTAACAATAATAAAACTGATTATATTTACTGGGATGATCCAAATGAGCTTGTGGATAGATTAAGATTGTTAATGGCTAGCAAGCAAGTGGGTAATAATAACCATCAAAATGAGATTATGAGTATTATTGAAGAGTTAAAGGAAGCCGATATTATTGAATAAAAAGAGTTGATTTAGTAACATAACATCATTTTCAAGATGACTCTCGACAAGTTCGGACGTAATTTAACTCATCCATATCATTTAGCAAAAAAGCTTAAAACAGAAGATGGTGTAAAGGATAAGCCCGAAAACAGCTTGTATGGCTACATGAATATTATGTTGGTTTGCGAAAAGGGTTTGTCAAAACATCTTTTTATAAATGGCACAAAATTTGATTACTACAGGTTTCCCATTACAAGTGGAATTATTGAATATGTTAATATCGATACACCTGTTAAAACGTATATAAACGCAACAGCATATGAAAAACCAAGCGAGTTGTTACACCAGAAGTTAAATTTAAATGATTATATTTTATTTTTAGGAGATAAATTACGAACACGTACCAAAATACATGTTGAGTTTATAATTAAATATCCTATTTTATAAGGTATTATTCTAAGAATTATTTAGCAATATGGCAACAATGTATTTTTTAATTTAAAAATAATTGCTTTACTGTAAACACTGCTATTTATTTTATAAGGTATTATTCTAAGAATTATTTAGAAATATGGCAACCATGTATGTATTTTTTATTTTATAATAAATACTTTACTACAAACACTGCTTTTTATTTAGTTACCACTGTTTTTTTACCGTTTATTATCTAACTGCAGCTATCTTTGTTATTGTTGACGTATGCTTTGACCTTGAAATTACAAGGGGTACGTTCAGAAACCATCTATTAGGGTAAACTGCTCTCTGATTGGTTAAAAATAACGGCTTAAGAAAAAATACGGTTCTCTAATTGGTTAAAAATAACGGCTTAAGAAAAAATACGGCTCTCTGATTGTTGGGTAAAATGCAAGGAGTATATTAATACTTATTTAAGACGTCACTGTGCGCGCTACGCCTTCCGCTTAAACCGATGGCTTAAGCAGAGGGCGCGGGGTGCCGGGGCTCGTAATTCTTAGAATTTTAGACTTATCATGTGACAAGTTTGACCTTGAAATTATTTGTCGTTAGCAACTATTCTTTGTTCAAGTTTCATTATTCTAAGTTAAATAATAAGGCCGCTATGATTGATTTTGCTATAGGGTTACCGTCCTAATCGCTGGTTGGTGTCTCTCATCATATTTTAAACAGCTGTAGCGCCCTTATGGCTAAAGATGGAGCCATGCGGTTTTCGCTATTCGATAGGTATGACGTAATACTATATTTAAAAAATTTAAACCGCGCGCCAATGACTCATCGTCAGGGTTAAATTACGATTTTAGTCGATAGCGCCCGAACGGTATGACTCGGAATTTTCGCGTTTGCGCAGATCAATTTATGACCATAGCGCAAGTATCCTACGCATGGCGGCCATTTTCTAAGTCACGTGATTTTTGACATATGACAGGTGACAGGTGACATTTGACAGGTGACAGATGACACTTATGGTTTGACAGATAGTAGGGACCACGCCCTAAACAACGCGTTGCGCAAGATTCCTAAATTTCGAATGACGTCAGAGATTTTGAGATAATAAGCTCCCCGGGGGACGGAGGGCGCAGAACTCTCCATCTCTCCCTACTCCGAGTAGACAAATGGGGAAGTGTAATTTTCTTATAAATTTAATTGAATTTATTTATTAAAAAAAAATTACAGAATAGTTATTTATGTATCAAGGGCGTTACTAGGACTATAATGCCCTGAAGGTCGAAATAGCCCGAGGGCTAGATTTCGACCTGATGGGCATTATAGTCCAGTAAAGCCCGTGGTGCATACAATGCTTTGTGTTTTACCCAAAAAGAGTTTTTTAATGACTAATTACATTATTTATTCGCAATATAAAAAATAAGTTGCACCTGTACCTGTATACGTAAGTAGATAATGACTGGTGTTTCTATCAGTTAGTCAGTTGGCATTTTTTATTTAACGATTTGCTCTAAAATGGAAGAAATTCCACAAAATCGACCAAAAATCTTTTGCCAGTTAAATCAAGGCAACAGTATGATCGGGAGTATGGCATATTTGGTATTTGGAAAGATGCGAACGCAATTCTACAATAACCGAAACCGTTTTAATGGCATATTTTTAGGAACTGATAAGTTATTGATTTTATTTTAATACATATGTTTAACAAACTTTATTATTTTTAGTCGGAAAAATACAGTCCGAACTCTCTCTGGACCAAGTATTCCACCCTAAGGTCTACGTTGATGGTCTATGAAAATATAGACATTTCGCAATACCATCGTCTCATATCTTTTTAACACGCTTTTATTAACTTGGGTTGTAACTATCTATCTGGCTGCCTATGTAACGGAATCTTTGAGCCTAATTTTAACCAACTTCCAGCTATTCGATTTCTTTGAAACTTTGCACACGTATTAAGGACCCATGAAAATGCAATAATCTGCAAACAGTATCCCTTTATCTTTTTTTTAATCGCCAGGAAAAAAATTCCATTATATTATAAAAACAACACCTAGGATGCCATCTGTTGGAAAAATTTCAAACTTTGCTATTAAATGAAGAAGAAATTTTTAGTGGTTTGCAAAATGTTGGCAACGGTCCAAACATTGCCTGGATTGCCATCTGTTGGCAAAATTTGAAACTTTGCTACTTAATGAAGAAGAAATTTTTTAGTGAGTTGCAATCTTTTGCAAATTTTAAAATTTGCTACCATTGTCATTTCATAGGGGGCTGGTTATTTTCTTTTTGCTGCTTAATTAAATAGTATGTTCTAATTTACTGTTATATTAAGAATTTTGTGCAATATAACGAACTAAAAAATGAAAAATAATTAATAGTTTAAAAAACTAAAAAAACACGCTTTTATATGCAACCGAACTAAAAATTAAAAAATAATTTTTCTTTAAAAAAATATTTTCACTTCATAGTAAAAAGCGTGGAGTGCATTTTACTATTTTTTCATAACTTTTCTATCATAGATATTGGCAAATATAATAATTATAACATTTAATATATTAAGCACCCCACGCTTTTTACTATGAAGTGAAAATATTTTTTTTAATGAAAAATTATTTTTTAATTTTTAGTTCGGTTGCATATAAAAGCGTGTTTTTTTAGTTTTTTTAAACTATTAATTATTTAAAAGTTAAGTCGAAAGGATACGTCCCGAAGAAGTCTAAAGTTTTGGAAGGAGAACAAATATTAAAATTTATTAAGAAGGCTCCTGATGATATCTACTTGGTACACAAAGTCATATTGGTAATGGGTGTTTTTGGAGGTTTAAGACGAGATGAGTTGGTTAAAATGACTATTGATGACATTGAAGATAGAGGAACAGTCTTGGTTATTAAATAGTAAAAAGTATTTCATCCAAAAACAAAGTAGCCAAAATGATTACCAATTCAGTTAATTTCGAGGTTAATTCCGTATCGACTATTGAAAATTCTTTAATGGACTGTTCTTCTATACAAAATAGCGTTAGTGCTTCCACCGCTACTACCATCACAAAAACACCGACCATTCTATAGTGGGATCAGCTACATTTTCCGGGACATTTCAAAATTGTAATTTTTATTTTGGAAATAAAGTTTAATTTTTAGTATTGTTTAAAGAAAAATTATTTTTTGTATAAACTTGATCTTTATTGTGAGAGAAATAAAACTGGATAAGCAATAAAATTTCCATATTAGCGCATTATCATAATGCCCGCTTATAATGCCCTAGGTGTGATAGCAGGTATTATTGCTACCATAACATATTCCGTTTCTAAGGTATTACAGATCAATAATAGATGGGTAAAACATAAAGTATTTTTATAATTATATTTTTTTCATAGAAAACCCCTGGACCGAGACTAACTTGCGTTTAAAAATCTTTTATAAATTGTTTAAAAGCTTTTCATATCTCTGCGAATCTCGCCGACTTTTCAATTTATTGCGCAAAATTACGTCGAGGACCAAAAATAGAAAAATTCTGGCACTCGAAAAGAAAAATTTTAATTATTTTTCTTGGTTGCCGCGCGACCCGGACGACAACGAATGGAAGAAACTTTGTAGATGAATGTTAATATAATTCGGCACAATTAAGACCGTCGCGTCTTTTAAAATTTATACGGTTAAATAAAATTTTAATTAAATTTTGCCCTGGAAAAGGATACGGACGGGTGTGCA
Organism: Listronotus bonariensis; assembly: GCA_014170235.1. Taxonomy (NCBI): domain Eukaryota; kingdom Metazoa; phylum Arthropoda; class Insecta; order Coleoptera; family Curculionidae; genus Listronotus; species Listronotus bonariensis. Next base: position 16,104 of record JACEGR010009408.1, read on the forward strand.
GGTGTCGGCTTGGCGGAAACCGACCTTAATAGCAAACGGATTTATCTAAGTAGGCGTGGAAGCGTTGGAGAAAAAGGTAAATTGGTGTCACCGAATTTGGTCACTTTAATTTTACGATGAATAATAGAGACATTTTGCACCTCTTAAAATAACAGACGTTTTTTGGTCTCCTTATGGTTATCGTTATTAAACATAACGATTACGGCAGCAGTTTTAGACAGAGATTTTGTAGCCTCATTTAAGAAAAATATCTTGCGTCTGCGCTTTCGACACATAACCTTATATTTGCCTGTGGTTCACCCATTTTAAAGTTAACGAAAAATCAGTATTTACTTTTATTCTTCATAAGATATAAATTGATATTTAAATATATGCAAACACTTCTGTTGATTTCGTTTTTTAAAGTAGATGCAAACAATACAGTATAAACAAAACACAAAAAGTAAGGTTAGGTTTGGTAGTAGAATAAAAAGCAAGTGTGCCAGATTGTAAAATCTAAATTAATTACCGATTTAAAATATCCGTAAAAGTGCAAGTCCGTTTTAATTTCTTAACACTATTTGATTTTTATTACTGCTATAGATTTTTCGCTAATTAGAGCTTATGTATAAATGATATTTTAATTAATAAGGCATTAAAATTTTAACCTTTTAAATAATTGATATTAAAATTTCTACAATCCGGCAACCACGCAGTTTAACCATAACGATAACGATAACAATAAGCTCTTCGGTATTCATCCGTAATTAAAGGAGTCCGGTATGGTTAATAACGATAACGGATCATGTTTGTGTTACTGCGCAGTCTCAGAATAACGTTAACCACAACGAAATTGCAAAATAAGAGGTGCAAAATGTCTCTAATGGCACAGCCTTGTTGTTGTTGTTGTTTCTTTGTTTGTAACGTAGGTCCCCGAAGGTCCAATTGCCAGTACGTCCCTCTGTGAGAGGGGTTGTATTCTGGGTGGGAGTCTCCAGTAAGTCAGGCCTGTGCCCCTGGTGGCTCCCGAGCTTTTCACTTTTTAATTGTTAATACTTATTGTTTTTCTTCGATGCAATGCATAAATTGCGACTATCTAGCCAGCGGCTGCTACTGGTATCGCGCATAACCGTCACTTTCATTCCTGACGTATTTCCGCAGGCGTGCGCACCTCCTCGACCATACGAGGACACCATGTATTCAACACCAAAACGCAAAAACTTCAGACTTTAGGAATCTTCACTCACAGCGCTTAGCCCCAGAAGAAAGAAGCCCCAATTTAGCGTGAATCTTTCTCGATCGCCAAGGGTACAGCCACGCTCGTACGATGCCTTCAATCGCCTACCCGGGAGGTCTATGTAGACCTCTACGTAAACATGAACCGCACTACTCGAAGATCGCGGAAAGAGTTATGGCACAGCCTTCTTAAAAGTGAGCCGTGAAGGAGGATATTTGACAACACAGCACAGTAGGAATGTCAAGTAAAGTTGAGAAGTATAGAAGGAACAGTTTAAAAATGTAAATTTGGTGCTTTTTGATAAGAAAAAAAAATCACAAAAAGTTTAAAGCAAATAAATCGGCATGCTTGTCTTCGCGGCCGCCTTTGCTATATTTCTTTTATGATATGCCGGTTGATGCAGCTGGTCATCGCACTATGAGATAGAAATTAATTTTTTTAGTCAAAATTCTGAAACTTACCAATCTAACTTAAAATGAGGTGCTTTTTACTGGTAAAATATTATAAATTATTACAAATGCTTTTTGGAAACCTAAAACTTATTATATGTTATTATAAATTTACACTTCCCTTAACATTATTATTTTTTATTGTACAAAATAAACTAAAATGTCAGCTTGTTTGGTTAATTCGGTAGTATTCTAATCAGTAATCCGATGATTATTATCTCATATGATATACAGGGTACGACAATAGGTATGATTTTTTTTTAAATGGAATACCCTGAATGTCATATCACCACCAAAAAATCTTTCAAAATGATTTTAAAAAATACTAGATTTGGTGTGTCTATATCAATTATTTTCGGAAATATGACCATCCAAATCTGAAAAATAATTTTAAATTATTCTTAGAAGCGTAATAGAGATACATCTTCCCAACTTTTTTATTTTTTAAAGTATAAAATAAATAAAAACACTGCTTTGTTGGGTAGATTCTGTAGAATCCATATCTTTCATCAGAATGCTTTTATCTTTTAGAATATACAGTGTAGGACAAAACATATTAAATTTTAAAATGAAAAACCTTGTAAATTATAAAACAATCTTGTATCTGTCCTTACACTCAGAAGTAGCAAAAAGTAGTAAGTACAAAAACTGATAAAGAAAAAGGTAAAAAAATCTTTGACAAAAGTAGCGAGACTTCGCGAGACTGCAACAATAGCTCTTATTATTTAAACTCTTTTACTTTTTAACACGCTTTTATTAACTTGGGTTGTAACTATCTATCTATCTATCTATCTATGTAACGGAATCTTTGAGCCTAATTTTAACCAACTTCCAGCTATTCGATTTCTTTGAAACTTTGCACACGTGTCAAGGACCGATGAAGATACAATAATTTAAAAACAGTATCCCGTTATCTTTTTGAATCGCCAGGAAAAAAATTCCATTATATTATAAAAACAACACCTAGGATGCCATCTGTTGGCAACATTTCAAACTTTGCTATTAAATGAAGAAGAAATTTTTTAGTTTTTACACAATTTGGTTAGTTGCACCATGGGTGTTCAATTTTTATGAACAATAAAACTATAGGGTTAGTTGCACCATTACTTCAAGGATTCCATAATAAAAATTACATTATGTGTAATCACATACAAAATAACTATACAGACTGCGCCACGCCTTATCCTAAACGGGGAACTAAATGGAGACAAAGTTATATCCACCCCACTTAAATGCATATTTAGTTAAGTCTCTCAGACAAAGATGGCTCTTCTGTGCGTGCATAAAACATAATGGCTTGCCAGATTTACATATTTTTAAAACGACTAAGGAAAAGTAAAGTATTGATATGTTTAAAACATAATTTAAAACGCTTTAACTTTATATCACCATTACATATATTTTATATAATATATATGGATAAAGTGTTCGGCCCCATTTTAAACTTTAATATCTGTAGTAATTGCGACCACCGGCTTGTCCGTTCATTATTATTTAAACGCTAAACTTCGACAAGGGCCTCGTGGCGCAGTTGGTAAGCAGGTTACTCTTTAAGACGAGCAACTTTTTAGTATTTGATGTTCCGAGTTCAAATCTTGCCAGGACCCTACTTTTTTACAATATTTTAAAGTATCTTTTTTGATTTTTGTCAAGAATAATTTAAGCAATATTAACTTTTTATTTTGTCCGTGTCTTCGCTCAAAAAATGCTAGGTTAAAACAGGGCCGGCCCGAGAGGTAAGGCAAATAGTCTAACGCCTCAGACGCCATGTTTCTAGGGGCGGCAAAATTATCCGCTATTAAGTAAAATTGTGATTTTTTTTTGCGCAAAATCTTACTTTTTTATACTAAAACCATATACCATATCTTTGAGTGCGATACTTTTTTAGTGGTGTTACGTTTTAATAAACTTTTATTTGTTGTTTTCCCTTTATTCTTTACATTAAATTTTTGGGCCTATTTGGATTATATGCATATTTTAATATTAATATAGTTTAATAGACCGGGTCAAATAAATTACAGGGCACATTTTTTTTGTTTTCTAAAGATTCTTCAAAGACTTTTTCTGGAAAAAACAGCGGCGACAGACATCAGTATACAGGACCGGATTAGCTAAGTCGGGGTCTCTAGGCAATGCAATTGTCAGGGTCCGTTTTAACCAGGGAAATTTTGAATAAAGCAGATTGTTGCGAAGTATAAAATTTAACGAAAAATACTAAATTTACGTTTTTTTATATTTTTTTAAATTGTAAGTACCGTTTGAGATGTATACAGACTGTCTTTGGATGGGGTTAACAAGAGGACAAAAGGACAAAAAAATTATTTCTCGGAAAAAGTCATTCTGCATAAAAAAATTTTGCTTGTAAAAAATAGGATTCAAGAAGAGAAAAATGTTAAATTTGTTTACAGGGTTCGCAGAAACCTAAAAAACATGATTATTTACTTTTATTTTTTATTTTTAAGCAAAATATCATTTAAAATTTTTATTTAAAATAGATTTTGAATGACTTTATTAATGTTACAGCAGGTCCATACGCAGAAATAGCTTTGGGGAGGGGGAGGACAAAAACAAAAAAAGCATGATCCTGAAAAAAAGCTCATCACCTTTGAAAAAATATATTTATATATTCGATATACATTACAGAAGCAAAAAACACCAAAAAATGGCAATACATTTTTATAACGTTCACCCTCAATAAATATCTTAACGTGTTTCGGATATTTTCTCAAATCTGTCTCTTTTCGCAGATAACTCAAGTGGTAAGTTTTTAAACACCCTTATAAAATGTGTGTTATAACTACTAACATCAGTTCTCTAATGGACTGTTATTTCTACTTGTAACTGGCGTTTGAAGGTAATAAATATTAAACGATTTAAAAGGTATTAAATTTGAATTTTTTTTAAAGGGGAAAAATTAATTTTAGATATTGATTTTCCGCCCAGGTTATTGTGTAAAAATACTAATTGTTTACATAGATTCAGAAGTTTGATTTTATTATTGTCTATTAAACATGACTAACCAAGGTGATTAACAGTTGCCTTTTTTATAAAAATCAATGATTATATTGCCTGTTTTTATGCATAATTTACAATATGGCAATGCAGGCGAATTGCTTAATTAAAAAAGTCTTTAAAAAGGATAATTTATACAGGACATTAAATTTAACATTTTTTCAACAAATTCTAAGTATGTTTAACTGTAAAAATGTGGATTTAGAAAAATACAGATTTATTCGTATTAGGTATTTAGCATTAATAACATTGCTATCAGTCACAATACAAAATTGTATAGATTGGCAAATTAATAGCATTTTTAAGGCTCTTTTAGATTAAAAATTATAGAGAGACAGAGAAGTATAGAAATATAAAAAAATAAATAAAAATAAAGCACTCTGTACATATTTTAATATTATTCTACAAAGATATTTAAGAGTTAAAAAACATTTTATGTAATATATCCAATTTTTATTATTTTAGAAAATATGGACCTCAGAGGTAGATATTTTAAAAGTGGTATCTTTTTAAGATCTTTTTAAATCTTTTAAATGTTGATACAATTTACAGAGTGTTTCATTTAAAAAATGCTAATTTACCATCAGAATCCTGAGGTTAGCCATATTTTCGAAACTATTGGGAATTGGATATATCACATGTAGACCTTTTAAAGGTTGTAATAATTTTTTAAAATAATAGCAAAATATAAAAGGTACTCTGTGTAAAAATACTTGTATTTTACTTTGTGAGTGAAAAACAGTACTGTCAATTGTGTTCCTATGGTCTTATCCTAAAAATATTAAAAATTCTGCCGATTTGTCAATTTAAACGATTTTGGATGACCCTATATTATGTTTTTGGAAGGTAATTTAGTATGAGACCAGATTAATAAACTTTCATTTAGAAAAAATACATGCTGTTAAAAAAATATTTGTATTCTAAGTAATAAAAAGTTAATAATAATAAACAATTTTGATGACCCTATAGGTATAGGTTTTTCAAAGGTAATTTAATATGTGACCAGAATAATGAACTTTCATTTAGAAAAAAAAACTGTGAAAAAAACTGGTTGTTTTATATATGTTTTAAATTTCTTAACTTTTGTTTACCATTTTTCTTATTTTGAAGAGCCCATTTACAAAATTTAAACATATTAGTAGTAACTAATGTTTCCAATAAAAAAATTTGTGACTGAAACAAATATCACTTTCCAAACCAAGCCAAACAAGATTTTTTGTAATAATTTTGTTTTTAATTTTAGAATATGCAAATTCCTGAAAACCATATAACTCAAAATACTTTTTAAAATAAAACATAGCTTTGGAAACTACTTCAGAGACCGTACTATGTGGGACTACTAATGATACTTGTTCGTTGGATCCGTAATTTTTATTTAACAAAAGAATTTGACTGGGATCGGAGAGACAACCAGCTGTTTGAAGATTTTCTTTGCAAATTGGACAGTTAAATTTACCTAAAGTTTTTTTTACCAAGTAACCGGCATAATAAATATTGGCACAGTTTTCCAGAGAACCCTTTCTATCTTCTTTAATAATAACTATTTCTCCTTCTTCTTCTTCGTCTTCATCTGTCTCGGAATTTGGCGACTCAATTGGTTTTTTTGTTCCTCGTTAGTTATTGGATTAAGTAATGGCGAAGAAAAACAATCTGTTTTTAAATTTTCATCTATGTCTTCTTCGCAATTTGAAGCGTTTGCAGGTTTCAAAAAACTGGTTATGGAGGCGATTCGGAAGGACAACCTAAAAGATTTCGCTGATGGATTGAGGTTCCAACCTCCTCGCTGTCTTATAATGGAAAAAAGTTTTCTAAAAAATCCTGGTTAAGACGGTTTGTTAAAATAAAAAAGTTTTCTCGGATTTTTCTTCTTCCTGCAAACTTAAAATTCCACAAATTGTTTGTACCATACCGTCAAAACAGGGTGGCCTACTTTGTTCTCTTTTGTTATTTATTTTTGTTATTATTTTAAAAATATCCAAACCTTTTTTAACGTTTCTTTTACAATGGGATTTTTTCACTTAATGCGCTATTAAAAGGATTTTTTGAAAATAAAGTACGACTGTTTAAAGTGTCAAAAAGATTGTTTAAGAATTCTATAAATATGCCTGTGTCGCTACCACATTTTCTGTCTATTTGACCATTTTCTGCACACGTTTTAATTGCAGACCCAACAGTTTTTGAAAAAATTTGTAAAGCTAAACTACAGTTCATTTTTTCAAAAGAGTTTGGGTTTATATGCTTTTCAGTTATTTTAGGCATAGCTCTTGCGGTCATTGAGTTTCTATCAAAATCATATACCTTTTTAATTATGTTAAAACTTATAATTTCATTCGATATTTTAAAATCAGCTGATAATAAATTGTTTCTTAGGCTTTTAAACAGATGAGGGACATCATAAATTGCATATATTTTTATACCCCTTAAGTAAAAATATGGCTTCTCAGTTTCAACCCCTAAAATATTTATTGCCCCTCTGTTGTTGGTACCTTGGTCACAAACCAGAACTTTTGGGAGAAAACCAATATCTATAAGATTATTTAAGACATAACAAATAAGTACTTTTAAATTTTGCTTATTCACAGAGTTATGAGAAAAAAATATGAAACCGGTAGTTTCCAGGATGAATAGAGGCCACGAATATAAAAAACTAAGGCATGTGTTGCGTGCCGTGATGTTCGTCCTAAAGGACCCAGATCTTCAAAACCTTCAATAATATCCATCTTTTTGGAATATTCCAAGTTCTCCCGAATCGCCATTTCATCAAATGCCACAGTGCATTTTCGTTCCAAGGGTTCCATGGACTCGCACTTTTTCTTAAGGTGTTTTTTAATTCCTTCATTAAATCCTGTCTTAAAAGAATTTTGCCCGATCCATTTTCTAATACTTGATGGAGCTGGTAATAATATACCTTGGCGCCTGAAGAACGAATAGGTAGTCGGAGACTTATAAAAAAATGATATTGCAAAGTCTTTTTCTTGTTTCAGCCACGTTCTTCGCTTGCCCTTTAATTGCATTCCAACAAAAATTCTGGCCGTGAAAGATAACAGCGATGATAATAACAGTACATTAAGGGCAGTTTTTTTCAATATTTGGTATTGCATTTTAAGTTTTGATAATTTTTTGAATACTGTTTAATTTTTTTAGTTTGAAAACAAATTTTTTTCTTTAATTCCAATTTCCTTGGTGTGCTAGGAGTTTCTGGCAAGTTACACACACCTTTAATAACATTTTTATTGCAAAAATCTAATTTTTGTTTTTTTATTGGAGATGAAACTGGACTTTCCAGTAAAAATCTTCGCTTTCGGTTACTATAGGTTTTTTTGGGGTTAAAACTTTCAGCTCATCAAGGTTCTGGGCGATAAGGTATGATCTCGGCACCGCATCATTCTTTAAACGACTTTTTTTTCTGTTTTATAGTCGCTGTCCAGGAAATGGTCGCTACATAAAAACTTATTTTTTAAAGTATTTAAATCCAACCCAAGCAGGCTGGCATTTCCTAAAATTAAATTAAAATTATATAGAAGCAGAAAACAGAAAAAGAAAGCAAAGACAAGGAATACTTTTTTGTCGTTCGGTATCATCCCCGTCTGAATCGCTCGATGAAGAACTGTTTGTTTGGTTAAGTTCTCGTTTTTTTTTTGCGATTTTAAATAGCCATAATTTTGGGTAAAATAATTAATTCCTTTTTTTACATACATAATTACATCTAGAATTCTGCACATCGGTAATAAATATTTTTATTTAATTTTTGCGACTTGTAGTGTCTTTAAATGTGACCGAGTCATAATAAAGAAATTGCTTAGGAATATATTTTCCACAATATAATTAATTATGTTTAAATCCATTGAGTCATCACAATCCAAGAATATGTTTCTTTTATTACAGGGTGTAATTTAATTGATGCCTAAAATTCCAGGGTATGATCCTTAGCTTATTTTAGGAAGAAAAGTTTATATAAAAATATGTCCTAAACCTCTTAAATTTTGAGATACAGATTGTTAAAATTTCAAAAAAATCTATTCTTTTTTTCGTCCATAAGGGGTGTAGGGTAAATATTTTTTAAGAAAAAAAATGGTACGCCACTGCATTTTTTCATAATGAAAATATTTTTTAAATCCCCGTCTAGTTTAGAACAAATTTGATCTCTTGACTTTTTTGATTTGATGTACGGTTTTTGCATTAAAAAATAGAAACCATTTTTTGGCATGGTCATTTCGTATTGCTAATATCAAATTCTACAGTAAAAAATAACCTTTGTTATTTACTCGTTAATTAGATAGATTTGACCAAAAAATGGTTTCTATTTATTTATGCGAAAATCTTAAATCAAGCAAAAAAAAGGTGAAAACATCAAATTTGTTATAAACTGAACGGGAATTTAAAAAATAATTTTATTTTATAAAAATGCAGTGGGGAACTATTATTTTCGTAACAAATATGGACGACATTGGTTATTTTTTTTGTATGTCAAAAAATGTCTTTTGATACTTTGGAGACGCCTTTCAAATTTTTTAAAAATATCTAAATTGGTATTAAAGTTATTATAAAAAAACAATATATGAATTTTGTTTCCTATTTTTTATTTTAAAATCACCCCTTTAAGTTTGTCGGTTGAGTTACTGGACACCCTGTATAAATATGTATAACAAGGTTGACTTGTTAGTATATCCTGAAAAAGCGTTTGATTCCAAACAATTTAATACCACATAGGTGTTATTTGGACTTTATTTAAAAACCACCAAATAAATTATTAAAATTTTGATAAAAAACGTTTCTCGAAATACCGATTCTGTGCTACTAAATAGTTTCGAATAAAATACTCTTTCAGGATTTAAGCCACCCTCTTTTATAGAGTTATGACCCTAGAGTTTTGTAAACTTTTACTCTACCAGGAGAAGTTGTAAAAAAGGAATAATAATTACATTTTTTTAAGGAAACTTGACCTACAATTAACCTTTTAAGCCTTATCACGGCAGAATAAATTAATTTAAAAAAAAGTATTAAAATATTACATGTAAGGTGTCATTGAATTCAGAATGTCACATACAATTGACGTAAAATAAAATATATCGGTGGTAATATTTAAAATTTGAAAGTAGCAGTTATTTCCGATTAAACCGAAAGTGATAGAAAACAAGTAAATAGATCGACCAATGCACATTTGTGTCAAATATCGACATACCAAAATTTTACATACCTATCGCTCGAAATATTTCTTGGTGGGTTATTGTATTTATTTACCGCTAATGATTTGAGTTGAGTTTCTATTCTTTAAATGTATTATTTATTGGTAAATAAATATTATTATTTCTATTATTATTATTAGTGTTTAAAAGGTACAAAAAATAAAGCAAGGCACCACCTTTCAGAAACACCCGGTATATTATTAGTTTCCCTTTGCGAACCCCCTTAAGAAAATCCTGGCTACGCCTATAAAAGAAGGACATTTTCGTAAAAGACGGAAAGTGTCTCGAATCTTTCAGACAAGACGATAGGATGGCGTTTTTTATTTTATCTCGTCTTGCGGATAACTCCACAGGGTTTTGATCAAAGCAAAAAGTATCATATTTAAAGAGAGATTGCTTTAAATGTTTTTTAAAAAAATTATGTTTAAGGAAAAACAAAAATTGTGTGTACATTCATTTTTCTTACCACTATTTTTTATCCATATTTGACAAATCATATCATTATTACATGGAAATCGAAACATTCTAATATCATTATATTTTCTTTTATTTTTTTGACAATTAAAATATTCGCACTTATTCCCACTCATCTTCAAAAACTATTAAAAAAGCATAAACGGCGCAAACCACAAAGAAATGCCGACAAAGTGCGCTGCATCCACCTGACAAAAGCCACTTTCGGATAGTCAATGCATCGCAAGTAGCATTATAATGAACAACATTATTTCAGTCTATGCGCCAACGTTAAAAATTGTGTTGCCGCAATTTGTCACACTACCGCTATTTTGCTGTGTTGCCATAGCGTGTTGCTTTCGAATTGTTCTTAAAACAAAGTTAAAGCAATATTGCATTTTTAAAAAGAAATATATATAAATAAATAAATAAATATATATATATATATATATATATATATATATATATATATATATATATATATATATATATATATAT